>JAABKJ010002339.1:0-17160 GCA_011634705.1 Andricus grossulariae
CCCCGAGCATCTAGGACACATACTATCTAGTTGTCCAACTCATGCGGGAACGATCTACATCCAAAGGCACAATGCGGATGAGGAGTTTCCGCTGCCTGAGAGCCTATAGTGCAACTAAAAATTTAAAAGCAATTACAACACGTGAAATTAAACTACAGTGTGGAAAATAACGCTTTTCTTGTTTTAAATTCGAATCAACTATATTTCTTTAACTTTGAAAGTGGTGAAGAAAGTCAAAACGACTGCTTCCAGACAACATTTTTTTTTTCTGAAAGCAGTCATTTTGACTTTTGTCGCCATTTTAATCTAATATATTCCAAGACGTTAAACATAAGAAGGATTTAAAATCACTTAATTTCTTTAATATTTCTTCTTCTTCAACTTTGTAATTTTCTATAATTAATAATCTCAAATATCATATATACAATTATGTTTCCAATAATTTGTAGATTATTGTGTGGTTATCTCAGCCTTAGGAAGTTATTCTAATCCCTGTTTCGAAGTCATAGATTTTGTTTAAAAACGAGAAAGCCTTTTTAACTAATTATTTTTAACCAGGTAAGTTTGTTCCCTTCAGGACGTAACATATAAATGAAACAGTTGATGAAAAATTAGAAGCTTGGTTCTCCCCAAAGTGATTCGTTTGGCAAATTTAAAATTGGTGAATAATGTCAAATGAAAGGGAACGAATAGTAATGTTAAAAATATCTTAAATAATGAAATAAGATACTGATGAATAAAATTTTCTGATAACATAGATTTAAGGTGAGCTTAGACACGAAGCGTGAATAAATAAAAGTGAAACAGATAAGTGTGTAAATAACTCTAATGTCGTCACTTTTAAGGAAAATAATTGGTAAATACGTAAAGAAGATTAGGCTTCTATCAAACTAGACGCATTTTTTAGTACAGACATCTTTAATCAAATAGTTTACTTTTTAACTCAAACACATTATTTTCAATTCAAAAATAAAATAGTTGAATTTGCAGTTGATAAAATTAATGAAGGATTTTCATCCAAACCCGATGAACTTCAAAGAAAGCAGTTAAATTTTAAGTTAAGATGATTAATTTACAACCAAATATTGAATAGTTAGATTTATAGTTGGAAAAAGATTCTTCAACAACAACACAAACTCAACGAAATAATTAAATTTTCAAAATAAGAAATGAATTTTCAACTATAATAATGAATCTTCCACCAGGAAAGGAATCCTTCACGAAATAAGTAAATTTTCCGCCAAAGAGATGAATTTTCAACAGAAAATAATAGTTTTCGACGGTGAAGATAACTTTTCTAGCAAATAAATGAATTTTGAAGGACATTAAATTTTTAAACCGAAAAATTAATTGTTAATTGAAATGATAAATCTACAACAACAACAAAAAACAAGTTTTCAACCAAATAATGAAATTTTAAACCAAAATTCCTATTCTCAAACAAGAAAGATTAATTTTCTACCAACGTTGATAAATTAAAAAGAAACTATGTCAAATCTCTTTTCTTTCGATTCTTTCAATTCTTGTGAATGATTTTAAATTCCTCAAATTTTGTCGAATCTTGCGTAAATTGTTTAAATTTGTTGGATTCATTCATGTAAATAGTTTGAATTTATTTTAATTACAAAATCAGTGATTACTTCAAATCTAAATCTCAAAACAAATTCTTTTAGATTCTTGAAACTCTTTTCAATTATTTGAAATGTTTTGAATTCTTTGCATTAGGGATTACTCAAAATTAGAAATTCAAATACAGAATTCACGAGGAAAATATACATGCATTTTAATATGCTCTTGTGTTTAGTTTCATTTACATATATGTTGCTTCACTCTGCATCACCTCAGATGGCACAATCGTCTGATTCAATGCTCGAACAGGTATTTATTCAACTTTAAAATAAATTAATTTTGATTTTATTAATTTTGTATGCATGGTTATAAATACCGCGTCACAGAATATAAAGAGTTATAGTATTTTGTCACTTTGAACGCAAATATCAGATATATATTTTTTTAATTTCACTATAACAGGCCTCTTCATAATTCAATTAGACACTAAAAAAGAAACATTTAGGTCGCTTTAGAAATACGACCTCTGGAACTTTTTGGACCACGATATATCGTTTTGCTGCGCTGTCGCATGGTTGGAAAGATTTTGTATCTGCTTTCAAAAAATACTTGCTGGGGGATTGATGAAAGATTCAAGCCACGAGAAGCATAAAATGCTAACCTTTTATTGTAATTACCAGTTATATTAAACATTTTTAATTGAATTCAGTTCGCAAACATTGAATTTTGCTTCAAATTTTTGTTCAATTAATGGTGAAGGGGAGTGCCCTCTACATAAAATATATCATAATTAATATTAATTAGTCGTCGGGGTCCTACTGGAAACATATTGGCTTCTTCTTGATTCAATGGGGTAACATTATGACTATCCATGTTTATTTTCACACGTCTCATATTGCTATTAATACGTTTATATATTCCAGCAAAAACTTGCTCATTCTCTAATATTGCAAGAGCGTCACCATTGTTGTTTGATAATACAATTTGTTCTCGTGCTAGCATAGGTATGAACCCAGACCTTCCCATTGGCAGTTTAAGTTTTTTATCGACAGGAAAAGTGTACCTTCGAAGTTCGAATATATGGTTCGGATTTTTAATTGGACTAAGCCGAATAAAATTAAGTTGTTCAAGTCCACGTCGTCGTTTGTCAGGAGAAGGAAGCCATATAGGTGCAGCTGTGAACCTGGGACGAGGATGAAGGATGGCAGTAGGAGACCTGGACCTGGCACGAGGAGGAGGCTCGACAAGAGGATGATTCAGTACATTTTCAAGTTCATGATTTCTTTCAGAAGAAGGTCCACTATGAGACCCACCATCAATACGGTCGCCATCAGGTGAAAATTCGGCCCGTGAACTTGACTCTGCAACAAGAAAGAGAGTATTACATTTTGTTGAGCGGTGGTAGGTTAGACTGTGATCGTGTTGATATTCATTGCTCTATATAAAGTTAGCAATACGTAGAGTTAATCAATTTTTTCAGTATTTCTTGTTCCACATTATTGTAGATTATATTTGCATACGTATATATTATCATCATAAAACAATTACTTGTTAATTTAAATATTTTTAAAAAGCCTCGTTTCGTCGGTCTTGCTTGCATACAAGACATTTTTTTAAGCAATGAAAATATCTTAGGATGTAACAATTTCGCGTTTGGATTTTCGGATGCAAATTATATTTGAGCCATAACACGTGAGGAATATCAGAAAATCTTCAAATCCAAAACGTGAGATGCAAGCGGACTCACCAAAAAGCATCTTGAAATGTAACAGGCAAGGAGAAGTATCCATTACAATCGTTTATTATTTTATAAACTTCCGTTTCCCTATAATTGAATCGTTTTAAAAATTTCATTAACAATATATTTAAATCGCTCTCTGACTACAAAAAAGTGAGAATAAAATGAAATTTTGGTTACACGTAAAGAGAAAAATCACTTTTATCAAGTATTAGAACCACTGATGTTCTTCAGGCCTGTTACATTTCGAGATGCTCCTTGGTGAGTCGGCTTGCCTGTCACACTTTGGGCTGTTTTTTAGTGTTAATCTCCTTGCATGTAGAAATTTAGGGTACTTTTTTAAGTGAGTTCCTTCAAGTTCACTTAGCTCTTCTCTTCGCGATCTTTCTCTTCGGGAAAATGTCATGCTCTGTAGATGAAGACTACTTCTTCAAAATCAGAATCGATTCCGGAGCGGGTACAGAGGAATGGTATTTTTCTGTGCCCGGCACAGTCTTTGCCGAGTCGAGCAGAATTTTTAGGTTTTCACTGGTCGCTCTATGATTTTCTTTGGTGATGAAAAATGTAAAAAAATCATTTTCATCAAATATTGGAACCACTGAGACACTACGGCACGTCTGGTAGCACTGCATCTAGTCCGCGTGGGCCACAAGCGATCTTATGACCTTCTACAGCTCAACCAATACTTACCATCCCATTGTCGTTTTTAGATGTTTTCCAAGAAAAAAAAATCAGGCTATTTATCTAGCTTAGTTGAAAAAGTTAAAAATGCCGCATTTGGAGAAACACTCATTGAAAAACTCAAAAACTTTATATGATACCTGAATATCAGCTTCATTTCCCGGATCGACCTGAGGAACGTAGCAAGTAGCCGGAAAAGGGTTCGACAACTTAGTTCAAGAACTTTTGAGAAACAAAAGGAATTAAAGCACTGAATTTACATAAAATTAGGTCGTTAAGCACTAATGAATGGGATCTGAAATAATACAATTCACTTCAGGGAAAAAGCCTTCAAGAGTCATAAAAACCCCCATTTATTGAAGGAAGAAAATTGAAAGAACATTGAAAACTATCGCGAAGCACGAGAACCGGCTTTGGCATCACAAGCGTGGTGGGTAGCAAGAAGAAACACAAACAAATCGTTTGCAATGGACAATGGCGCAAGTGGCGATTGAAAAGTTGCTTCCCAGGTGGCAGCAACGTCGACCGCAGTAATGGCATATATTCGAGCTAAGTCGATTTACCTTTTTTCGCAGGCGGAAGAAAGCGAGGACGCACAGGTTGCGTCGTACGTTCGCTGGTGGAACGGTCACAGACACACGAGAACTCTGCGCGGGCTGATGGATGAAACACTCTTTTGTTGCAGGCCGGAATTCAGGGATCTGCGTGAACGCATACCTTCCTAAATCCGGGTTCACAATCGGTGACTAGTGTGACAACGGAACATGCGTGTACCGTCCAAATATTTCTTTCAGTTTAGTGAATACCTTAAAATTTTCGTTTGGTTTGAAATTATATTCTGTTCTTTGAAATCATTTGAAAATTCAAATTTTGTAATATTCAAAAAAAATTCCTACTTATCGAAAAATGATGTTGAATTTTTTATAGAGACAGTTTCATTTTGAGAAAAGAAGAGTTATTGCCATTTGAACAATTTTGAATAGGAAATAGGTCAACTGCGCATAAAACTGAAATTGAAATTATAAATTTTATAGTTACCAATAGGATCAGGGCAAATCGCTAAGATTGAATACAGTATGCCCATGAGGGTCCACATTGAAAAAAAAAATCCACTTTTGAAGAATTTCAATAAGACTTTACCCAATGAATATTGATGGAAATTTTTTACTTTATATAACTATAGTCGCTATCTTATGCGTCTTTCTGAATCATTCAGATTTATGACAATTTGCACAATTATGGAGGACAAAATTTTATTACTACGCAATATAGGTATCAGTATTGGTTTAAAGACGTGATAACATTTTATCGTTCGCTTTCCATATAGAATCCAAACAAATTAAAATATTAATGCAAGTTCAAAGTATTAGAGAAGAATTCAAGACATTTCACAATAATTCCAAAAATTGAAGAAACGAGTATAACGAGCATAATGGAAGTGAAAAAATCTAAAGTGTTTTCACATTCTTTGTGTTTATTAACTCCCATTAAATTGAAAAAATTCAGAATATATTGAATATATAAATACTCATTCATTATTTTGAATAATTATCAATCTGTTAAATTTTTAAAAATCATTTTTCATCAACTGAACTGTTTTGGATCAACTTTTAATCAAAATCGAAATAGTTATACTGTTAGTTACAAATATTAATTCCAAAACAAACAAAAAAAAACTAGTTTCAAACAATATAATTGAATTTTAATATCTGAATAAGCAGTCCTAGGCCGAGGTACAGAAATAAATAATTAGTAATTTGATATGAAAGTTTTGAACATAATGTAGAAAAGTTCACATTTTTCACGAAATTGAGTGCGAAGCACGAGATACGTGATGAAAATGCCCTGTAAAAAGGAAAGCACTCAAGTAGATTACATGGCATTAAAAAAATTGTACACTTTAGTGCCTATAAATCTAAACAAATTCCGTTCTTGTCCGAATGCGCTTCTTGGCATTCGACAGTTTTCATTCGAATCCGACCAGATATATCGGATACAATCAATGCACCCGAATTTCGTTAAATGACCATTCGGACAAAAACGGAATTTCTTCAGATTTATAGGCATTAAAGTATAGAATTTTTGCAATGCTACATAATCTACTTCAATGCTCTCCTTTCAACAGGATGTGTTCTTTAAAGACGGAGGAACTTTAATAACAGAGAATTCACAATCACCAAATGACAGCTGTCGATGCTTTGACCATTAATTTCAAAAGGTCTGTACACAAATGTGGGGGAAATACAATGACCAAGCGCAGAGCGCGAGGTAAATTCATTATCGAGCGCGAAGCGCAAGATACATCAGACGCGCGCTTTAGAATAATGTTTTATCTACCAGAAGATCCAATTTTCATGCGGTATTTCAATTAATGTTGTAGATCATAATCTATAATAGTGTCTAAATTTTGTATTGGCCGATCAGCATAATAAAAAAAAAAATGCTTGGGGATTATTAGCCATATGTTTATGGTTGAGAATTTCTGTGTTCACATTTTATTGATTATTTTAATTAAATTTAATCAATAATTATTTTCCTCCCAACCAGACTTATTTCTATCTCTACCCAAATACGTTTGCTTGTTGGCGCTGCACAGGCTGTGAACACCCCATGCTTTCTGAATAAATAAGAAAATAGGCGTCATGTAGCGTACACTCTGATCCCTGTGAATAGATAAAGGATAACAGTATATAATCTCCAGATATTCTCAGATAATTGATTGCAGGGTTCTCCAAAAGGCAGCCACTGGTTGCAAAGAGTGCCAGTGGCAGCCACGTGACTAGGTCAAACAGGTCCTCATAAATCTTGTCGTTCGACTGGTCCCTAGTACTTCATGGTCATTATACCTCCCTCTAAGCTTGGAATATATTATCCTTCCCAAAAATAAAATATAATATAAAAACAAATTTAATATACAACAAATCCAGACCCCCTGGTGTGAAGGACACCGAGGCGTAGTTTACCGTGACAGTATCCCTTCGCTCAATTTCTGAAAAGCGAAGAAAAAAATGACAGAAAAAATTAGTGGCAGCCATGCACTTGTCGTGGCAGCCAACACCTGCTGAAAGTGGTGAACCCTAATTTACTTGAACGAGTGAATAAATTAAAGAAGCAAATAGAAAGATAAATAGATCACATAAATGATTTACACAATAAATATTTATGTACCTGCATTTATTTTTCTATTGATGCTGGAAATCATGGCATCATTAGTTTTAGGTAGCAAATAGATTTGTCGTATCCTGTATTGCTCTTCAATCCTTTCATCTTTTGACAAGTGGAAGGACAATTGAGGACAGAACATAGCTGCTCATCACCTAATATCAATTTGGCCTCCACTTTTGATAAACGTTAAACTTAAACAACTAATAATTGACCAAACTTAAGACTCGTCTTCTAAAGGTGTGGCTGAGTGAGATGCGCTAGGAAAATTCAGTGGCGGCCATGTTGACATTGATGAAGAACTTAGACAAGCCGGAGGAGCGAAATGTCCGGCCAGGTGAATCCACTCTGCTCCATCTAGCGTATACTCGGAGCGAGATCAGAATTAAAATAGTTCAAGGCCGCCTTAAAGTGTGGCGAAAGCCTGGTGCTACATGATACAACCTTGAAACAAAGTTAAAAATACGATTTAGGATGCTATACGGATAACATATTCTTTATATAACTATAATACGTAATCCTAATGGCTCAGGTAGAAAAATTGTATATAATTTAAGTAGAAGGATTTCATAGATTTTCTACATGATTTCTGAAGTTATGTACAAGAATTTGATGTTGTGGGACTGATAGAAACGTGGGTAGAGAGAAAGAAATGGAAAAGAATAGATCCAAGGCTGCCAGGGGGGATAGGTGCAGGCTCCATGAAGCGGTCAGAGTGAAGAAGAACAGCACGGCTAATTTAGGAATAATAACGGGCTTCAGGGATGGATTGGTGAAAGAAGTTTATGGCGGGGGAGAGAGAAGCGGTACAAATGAGGGCAGTGAAGACTGGAGGGGTGATGTGCAAGTTTAAGACAACATAAATGGGGATGAGATAGGAAGGATAAATTAGAGTGCGGAAGACTTGCTAGGCGAAAGAGAGGAGGGTATGGTCTCTCTGCTTCCCTCGACAGGGAAGGAGAGAGTCTTAACATAATATGGAAGGATAAGGTGATAAATATGGAGGGGGAGATTTTAAAAGAGTGAATGACGGATGGGCGGTGGCGAACGGTATGGCAACAAGGAACGAAGAGGGATAATACACGTATATGAGCGAGGTTGATGTATCAGTGATATATTACGTGGTCATGAATATGCAAGTTCGAAAAAAGACGGAGATATTGGCATTAGAAGGGAGGGTCGCATCAGATCATCAGCCATTAAAATTAAGGATAAGACGGGAAGGCGGCGGAAGGCAAGGTAAGGAAGAAGTTTAGACGGAAGAGGGTGACCTGGACGATGTAGGCGATAGGATAAGTATATTTTGAAAGGGAGTCAGTAGAACAGATATGGTAGGATCTGAAAGAGAAAGTAAAAGTGAAAGAAGAGGAAGGGAATTGTGAAATCGTAGTTTGATAGGAAATGCTAAAAAATGAAAAGAAAGTTGAGAAGCAAGTACAAGAATTGGAGAGAGGCGAAGAGGGAACTGCCTAAAGATGACGAAGAAGTTTAAGGTAATGTATGAAAAAAAAGATGATGAGGGGAGTAGAAAAACAGGGGAGAGAGAATGGGTGGGGTTAAATTACGAGGGATAGAGAAACAGATAAGGAAGATAAGAAGGCACCAGGTATGGACGGAACAGAACGAAGAGTGGCTTTTAAGTACACAAGCTGTTAGGGAAAGGGCTGAAGGCGGGGGGGGGGTGCATAAAACCACTGTGTAACAAAAGAGATAGCAATAGGCAGGAAAATTATAGAAGAATCACGCTGATGAATACGGCGTAGAAAGTACACGCGACGTTTTGGATAGAGAATTAGCGAAGAAGGGGTCAAAAGTTGACACATTTTTCGTGGATTTCTAAGTCGCGTTTTTTTCGCTTGATAGCGGGAGGTTGTGGGAGGCCTTGAGTAAGAGGGGAGTAAAGAGAGACCTGAGCAACGGCGTAACGGAGGTGTACGAAAACATGAAAGATGGGGTGAGAGAAGGTGAAAGGGTTTTCGGAGGGGTTTTGGATGGATAAGGGATTGAGGCAAGGATGCTTATTTAGCCCAACCCTTTTTGCGATTTTAATTACCGATATGGAGAGTAAGACAGAGGCCGAAGTGGCAGGAGGAGTTAGGATAGAAGGCGTTGCGATATGAGCACTCGCGTATGCTGATGCTATAGCATTGCTGGCAAAAAGAGAGGAGGCCTTCAACAAGATGATGAGTTTTTCTACCTGGGCTACTTGTTTGGCGCTAATGGGGGAGTAGATATTCATACAGAAGAGAGAGTTAGGAGGGAAAATTCAGTTATGAGGCAGGTATGGAGGTTGGGAAAGAAGTTGTTTGCAGATGATTTGGAAAGATAAAAGAAATTGCTCGACTCACTAGTGATGAGTGTGCTTTTGTATGTAGCGGAGGTGTGGGATGGAAGGAAAGTGAAGAGCTAAATAGGATACAGGAGAGGTATGTAAAGTGGACACTTTGGTTCGTAAGAAATTAACCTCATGATATTGTTAGGAGAGAGGCGGGTAAACCGAGATTAGGGACTCTAACAGGGATTCGGACGTGTTAGTATAAGGAGAAATTTTGAAAAGAGGGAAAACAGGAAAGGCGATGAGAAGATGGAGGTTGCGAGAGAAAGGTATTTAAAAAGGAATAGGCTGCCGATGGATGAAGTGAGAAGGATGTACAAGGAGGGGAGGAAGGTGTACAAGGTGGTCAAGTAGAACGGCGTGGAGTGAGATAAGGCAGCAGAGGAGGTGAGAATAAGGGTGTCAAGGTTTGATGAGAAATATGGGTGGATTTGAGCAAGTAAGAGAGCGAAATATTTGGTTGAGAAAGGGGAGAAAGGGAGTCTTATAGAGAGGATAACGTGTGGTTGCATGGAGCGTTTCAATAGTTTCTGGCTTCCTAAGGAAAAGAACACGTGTGAATCGTACGGGAAGGGATATGCAAGAGTGGAACCCTGTCTGGAGGGTTGCGAGGAGGTGGAAAGAAGGGGGATGAGCATAGGGTCATTGATGCTTGAAAGACGGGACAAATGAGCAGCGGCATGGGTGAAGGGGGTGTTAACTAAGATGGAGAAGAATAAAAGGAAGGAGTAAGCGAAATGTAGAAGCAAAGTTTTTGAAGAGAAGAGGAAGCGTGGATACATGTCATTTTGTAAGGATTGATTTTTTAATTTCCGGTAAACATGGGGGTGCAAGTAAGTCAATTCTTCAAGGCTAGTACTAAAACACGAGGAAGGACCTCGGTTGAATATCTAGCATCCTAGATATCCGGGAATCATTTATCTGACATTCATTCATTCATCTTAGATAAATTAATTTGAAACAGTGATTTGATGAACGAAAGTTGACCTTAAAGCGACTGTGATCCTGACCTGATGGAATCGAACAGACTCCGGATTTAGATTCAGCGACCCCAGGAACGTATAAGAATCGTGTTTTTCTCCGCTTAAACGTTTTTCCCCAATTTGACCTTGGAATGACCTTGATCCTGTTGTGTTAGAGTCAAAGAGACTCAGAATTTGATTTAGCAACCCCAAAACCGTATGAGTATGATTTTCTAGTCTGATGCACAAAAACGTATAAGAATCGTGGTTTTCT
This sequence comes from Andricus grossulariae, assembly GCA_011634705.1. NCBI lineage: Eukaryota > Metazoa > Arthropoda > Insecta > Hymenoptera > Cynipidae > Andricus > Andricus grossulariae. The sequence goes on from JAABKJ010002339.1 coordinate 10,722, forward strand.
CCATTACAACATTTTGTTTCTTCAATTTTCCTTGGAATGACCTTGATCCTGACCAGATGGGTGCAAATACGCCACGGATTAAATTCAGTGACACCAAAAACGTAAATGAATCGTAGTTTTCTACGCTCTAATGTTTTTTCCCCACTTTGAACTTGTAATGACCTTGATCCTGACCTGATAGAATCAAAAAGACCCAAGTTCAGATTCAGCGACTCTAAAAACGTATAGGTATGGTGCTTTAGTCTGATGCACACAAAAGTATAAGAATCGTAGTTTTCTCAGCTTTAACGTTTTTTCTTTCTATTTAACCTTGGATTGACCTTGATTCTGACCCTATGGGGTCAAACAGACCACGGTTTTAGATTCAGCAACTTCTTTGTTCATATATTTATCTATGCTGTTTTTAGGATAATTAATAAGGTTTAGAAAGTCTCGGACAATTTTTAGGTGTTTTTCCCTGAACCTAACATCAGCTAGGCTAATCGCCCCATCAGTTGAAGATGTAATGACCGCAATTTTGACTTTAATACTAATATTAGAATTGAAGTTTGTCTATCTGCCTCAACCAACCTGCTTTCTCTGCCAGTCTGTGATTCAGGAGTTATCATATCTGATAATCGTAATATCTAAAAAATTTAATCTATTGTCTTTTTCTATTTCCATTGTGAAGAAGTCATCTACGTAATGATAGAAGAAAGCATTATTTTTGCGATCAGTTATAGGTGTCTCTCCCCCCCCCCTGAGACGTCGGGAAGGCTTATGGTTTTAAAAAAGGATATTTCTATCAATTATAATTCTTCTAGAAAATTCCCAGTGCCCAGTAAGAATTGTAATTCTTATAGAATGTTCCAAGACAGAATTGTACTTCTTCATACTTCTTTTTCCAATCCAGGTACAACTGGCCAAAGCAATGCACACATTTTTAGCTGGAAACAGTATAATAAAGCCATAAACTGTTTCTAACTTGATCAGTATATGAGTATAGATATATCCGAACTTTCTTTGTGCGAGTAGACACTGTCTTCCAAAAATATCGCTTGTCTTTGAATTTGTTAATCGTAATCAATTTCTTAGGTATGTAGAGAAAATAACTGTGTTGAACTTGATCTCCACAAAATTCAATTAAACATCGACGAAAAATAGATTTTTAGATACCAGGGTGATTTGGTTCAAAATTACCCATTTATTTGATATCTTTCAAATCGTTATACCTGTTGTAAATTCCTAGGTATGATATATTCTATTTGGATTCATATGTCATTCAAGTTAAGGTAGCAAAGTACATACATATCTCTAATCTTGAGGATCAAACTCCAAAATTCAATCATCCTAGAATTTCGACGTATTCTCTCCTTTCGTGAACCAAATGTAAATAATCTAGCTAATTAACTCGTCATGCTCCTTTGCTATTTATATTAAACTACAGATCAACATTTTTTTTTTTAAATTACACATAAACCCCTAACATTACTTTTACACGCGCACTGAGACAATTAGATTATATCGTTTATGATCTTGGATATAAAAATGTGAAGCAGCAATCTATAGATATTAAAGCGTAAAATCTAGATATTAAGTTTCATAATCCAGGATTTTAAAAATAACCATTCGGATTTCACGGCTTCATATGCAAAGCTTGCTGTGCCAAATTTTAAAATTCAAGATCTTGCAGGATTGTCGTGTAACTCTAGAATTAGAAATATTTGATTTACTTTTGCAATAAAAATACCTTATTTCAAGCGCCTGCAGCTGAATACAGAATATCAGTTTCGAAAAGAATGTTTTTCTTTATCGGTTTCGCTTTAATCCGCGGCCATTGCTCTTCCCAGCGGTTTTTTTTACGAGAAACGGTTTCTCCAATAATTTCCGCTTGTCAAAATACAAAAAAAGAACGATATGAGTAGTAGGGCCATACGGCTATCAGATCGCTTACCAACCCAGCAGGTTCTGTTCCAAACTAAGTTTAAGGATCTGTTCGATGCTGAGTTATCTCAATCAGGTAATTACCATCAGCTGGTAATGCAGATTCACCATCAGCCGTTAATGTGGATTAAATATAGGCTGGTAAAGTAGATTAGCCACTGGTCAGTAATGAAGATTTACCATCAGTCGGCAATGCAGATCTTTGGCACAGATTAATCCTGAGTCGATATATCATGTACGAAACTTACCGAACTTGAACCCCAACCCTGTAATTATTTGCATCGGGGGACCCTTCTAGTCTGTCTCACCGTTTATTTTTTGTATTTGTACCCTTGGCTCTCACAGTAGTCCTTTCAAAATTATTTTTTTGATTGAATTTAACGTTCATTTTTCTCTTGTCTTCGCAGTCTTTCTCTTCGGGAAAATTTCATGCAGTGTAAATGACAAGCAATTCGTCAAAATATTTCTTCAACAAATTAGATTAAATTAATGACTAAAATGTTTACTCAGATCGAAATTCTTAACCATAATCATATGGCTCATAACATCTAAGCATTGCTTTTAGTGCACTAAAGGGCATATAAAACTTTTAGCCACAATTATAAATTATTGTCCACCACTCAAGAAAATGCTTTTTTCGGCCCACTCTAGTGTAGGGTAGACCGGGCAAGATCAAACGTCGCGTCGCGCCGGGGCAAAAGCAACAGTTCAAACAGCCTTTCAATTCGCTTAGCATTTCAAATCGTCTCTACATAAAATAAACTATTTTATTGCAGGAATTCAACGTTTGCTACATTATTTTAAATACATACCGTATGCAAAATTTATCTCCTGTCAGATAAGACATTATTGCATCAATTAATTATAGGAACTAACCTCAACTTAAATATAAAGTATTCTTAATTTATATGAAATGCCGAGGCTTCCTTATCTAAGCAAGACCAACAAAGAAAATATTTAACAAATGGGCCAGTACTGCTCAGAAATAATGAATTTTTAAGTTGGATTTTCTTGAATTATCGACATTTTTGGATCGATGATTGAATTTTGTTGAAATTTGGAGGCATGAGAGCCGAAATAATACGTTTTTACACTACACAATTTTCAATAAAAAATTATTTCAATTTTACCTAAAAAAGTCTAAACCAACTTTTTATTTGATTTGTTGTGATATACTTCCCTTTTCGATTTAGTCACATTAGGATATAAACATTTCTTATAAAAATATCTTTCATTCAAAAGAAAAATATATTGAGACTTTTCTTACTCCCGAGATACCGCCATTTTAGTCAGGCCATTCACTTCGTTTCAATATGCAGTGATGCGTCAAATAAAATAAAAATCTTTGACTTGTAATTATAATTGTTATAAATAAGTTTTATTAACAGACACTGTATATTATAGATTGCTGATTCGTTAAGGATATTCCGACTTTAATATTACTTATTTCAATCGACAAACTGATACTTGATCATAAAAATATGTCTCGCAACATTATTTGTTAATTTTTCAAACGGTTTTCAAATTGTCCCTAAATTATATATCCAGTAACGCTCAGTGCCGAAACATCCTTCAAAAATGAGCAATCTATAATGTTCAGTTTTTGTTAACAGGACATCTTTTTATAATCAGCATAACAAATCAACATGTTTTTTAGTTTATGCACCCCTCAGTATTAAACTCGCGCAATGCTGAGCTTGTTCCAGAAATATCGATATTTCGAAAAAAATTCAATATGACCCACCCCCCAAAAATTTCAAAAAGTAAAAATAATTCTTTGTGTCTAAAATGTTTCCTATATAGCACTATAATTTCACAAAGTTTCATTAAAATCGAACGACCACTGGAAAATTCTCATATTCCTCACGTGTCATAACCCAAATTTAATTTGCATCGAAAAATCCAAACGCGTCATCGTTATGCTACCATCTTGGACTGCTAGACTTGAAAAAAAACTGCACTTTTTAGAGAAATAATTCGCTTGATTTATTTTAAACGCATTACGGTCAAGTACTTCGGTACTTGATCGATATCTGAGCCTAGTTAAACTGTGATGCCCCTCGGGTGTCTTCCTCTTTAACTTTCGCCAGAAACTTCCTAGGAGCTTTTGCACTTCAAACTCAACGCACGAAGATCTATTACTCCAGTACTTGATCGAGGTATGGCCTAGTTAAATTGTGATGCCCATTGGGTGTCATCCTCTTTAACTTTCGCCAGAAATTTCTTGGGAGTCTCCGGATTGAAAACTCGAACGCAATAAGATCTAGTAATTCGGTACTTAATAGAAGTCTAGCCCTAGTTAAATTTCGATGCCTCTCGATTGTTATCCTCTTTAACTTCCGTCTAAAAATTCTTGGGAGTCTCCGCACTGCAAACTCTAACGGACGAAGATCGAGAACTTTGGTACTTGATCGAAGTGTACCCCTAGTTAAATTGTGGTGCCCCTCGGGTGTCATCCTTTTGAACTTTCGCTAGAAACTTCTTGGGAGTCTTGGCACTTTAAATCTGAATGAACTAAGATCAAGTACTTTGCTACTTGATCGACGTGTAGGCCTAGTTAAATTGTCATGCCCCTCGAGTGTCATCCTCTTTAACTTTCGCCAGAAACTTCTTGGGAGTCTTTGGACCTCAAACTCTAACGCATGAAGATCTATTACTTCAGTACTTGATCGAAGTATGGCCTAGTAAAATTGTGATGCCCCTCGGGTGTCATCCTCTTGAACTTTCGCCAGAAGCTTCTTCGGAGTCTTTGCACTCTAAACTGGAATGCACTAAGATCAAGTACTTTGCTACTTGATCGACTTGTAGGCTTAGTTAAATTGTCATGCCCCGCGGGTGTCATCCTCTACAACTTTCGCCAGAAACTTCTTGGGAGTCTTTGGACCCCAAACTCTAACGCACGAAGATCTATTACTTCAGTACTTGATCGAAGTATGGCCTAGTAAACTTGTGATGCCCCTCGGGTGTCATCCTCTTGAACTTTCGCCAGAAACTTCTTGGGAGTCTTTGCACTCTAAACTGGAATGCAATAAGATCAAGCACTTTGCTACTTGTTCGACTTGTAGACTTAGTTAAATTGTCATGCCCCGCGGGTGTCATCCTCTTTAACTTTCGCCAGAAACTTCTTGGGAGCCTTTGGACCCCAAACTCGAATGCACAAAGATATAGTACTTCGGTGCTTGATCGAAGTCTCGGCCTCGCTAAATTTTGATGACCCTCAGGTGTCATCCTCTTTAACTTTCGCCAGAAACTTCTTGGAAGTCTCCGGACTGAAAACTCGAATGCACTAAGATCTAGTACTTTGGTACTTGATCAAGGTCTAGTCCTAGTTAAATTTTGATGCCCCTCGGGTGTCATCCTCTTTTACTTTCGCCGGAAACTTCTTGGGAGTCTTTGGACTCCAAACTCGAACGCACGAAGATCTATTACTTCACTACTTGATCGATGTATGGCCTAGTCAAATTGTGATGCCCCTCGGGTGTCATCCTTTTGCACTTTGGTCAAAAAATTTTCGGGAGTATTTGCACTCTAAACTCGAACGCACTAAGATCTAGTACTTCGGTACTTGAACGAAGTCTAGGCCTAGTTAAATTGTGATGCCCTTCGGCTGTCATCCTCTTTAACTTTCGCCAGAAACTGCTTAGGAGTCTTAACACTCTAAACTCGAACGCACTAAGATCAAGTACTTCGGTACTTGATCGAAGTCTACGCCTAGTTAAATGGTAATGCCCCTCGGGTGTCATCCTCTTTATATTTCGCCAAAAACTTCTTGAGCGTTTCCGCACTCCAATTTCAACGCACTACGATCACATACATCGGTGCTTGATCAAAGTTTTTCAACGAGGACTCCTTATCTCGGCAGGAAAAGGCCCGTGCCCTTTGTCGACCCCGCGAAACCGAAAACCAAGCTGGAAGCGGTGACTGTGACCATGATGGAAATGGTGACTTTGACCAAGCTGGAAACGGTGACATTAGCCAAACTCAAAACGGTGACGTTGAGTAACCTGAAACGGTGACAATCAACCTGGAAACGGCGGCAACCGACCTGGACATGGCGAAATTAGCACCAAATAACTTTTGAGAGCGATTGCTCCTTTCAACTACCTGCGGAGGAACGTATCAAGAGAAATAAAATAAATTCAAAGATTTTACGATTCTGAAGAATTCAAGAGCTTGGTTTCAGATTTATAATTTAGGTTGAACATTTATGTCGTTGGTTTAAAATACAAAATTTTTAGTTAAAAATTCACGTGTGTTGTCAAAAATTTAACTTTGTTGGTAGAAAATTAATCTTTCTGGTTTGTTAACACAAATTTTCGTTTACAATTTCATTATTTGGTTGAGAACTTATTTTTTTGAGTTGGAGATTGCTTTTTTCAACTTTAAATGTAACTGTTCCATTTTTTGTTGAGAAATAATCTTGTTAACTCAAAATCTAACGATTCAAATTTTGGTGGAAAATTTAACTGCTTTGTTTAAAGTTCATCGGTTTGGTTGAAAATCCATCTTTTTGGGT
>JAABKJ010002340.1:0-28298 GCA_011634705.1 Andricus grossulariae
ATTGTACTTCAATCGCGTTACGAAACTGCACATCTTAAGCCATAAAACAACTTCCTATCATTATTTCTTTCCAAGATTATATGTTTGTGGAAAACGGTCTGTATATAGTAAACAAATTCATATTTCGAAATTTGGAAAACTGCGTTGCATTCTGGGCACCTTAATGATAGTCAGTGAATTTTTTCAGATTTTTCAAGACGTCCAGCTCGGTTTGGGAAGCCTCAAAACTCGAGGCTTGAAAAAAGTGCCTCAAAAACCTTGTTTTTTGGCACATTTTACATCAGCGCTATCGTAAAAAAATTTCAGAACGACAATATACATATCTTTCAATTCGGGAGACCTTAAGATTTCACGTTTGCCTGGCCAAAATTTTCTGCGATTTTTTTTTGAACGAGTTGCAAGCGTTCAAAGTGAGGGTCGCGTACTTTTGACGCCGACTTTAGGAGTGATTTTTTGGGTTTGCTGATTATTATTGTAGATATGAGTGTACGAAGTAGAGTCTTGGGAATGTGTATGGGGTAATTATTGTTAATTTGACATTTTTTGGTAGTTTAGTAGAATGCAGCTGAGATGGGTTTGCTAAATGTACTATGAGTGGTTTTTTGGGGCTGTTCAATATTATTGCAGGGATGGTGCTATCAAGTAAAGTTTTGGAAAAGTGTCTGGGGGGGGGATTATTTTTAATTAGACATTTTCTTTGCTCTTTAATTTGAAGTCAGCTGAGATAGGGTTTGTTAAATATACTAGGGGGGGGGCATTCTGTGACTGTTTAATATTAATGTAGCGATGGTGATATCTATTACAGTCTTGAGTAGGTGTCTAGGGTGATTGTTTTTTATTTAAAAGTTTAGCTGTTTTAATCCAAGACAGCTGAGATGGGGTTCGTTAAATGTACTAAGGGTGGTTTTTGAGGACAGCTGAATATTAAAATGGGGTTGGAGGTAATTAATAGAGTTTTGGAAAGGTGTCTGGGGTGACTATTTTTAATTTGACATTTTTTTAGTGCTTTAGTCAGAGGTACCTCAGACGAAGTTCGTTAAATCTACTAGGGGTGATTTTCTGGAGCTGTCTAATCTTATTGTAGGGATAGGGTATCTACTGGAGTGTTGGGAAGGTGTCTGGGATAATATTTTTAATTTGAAATTTTGTTGGCTGTTTTAGTTAAAAGCAGTTTATATGGGGTTTGTTAAATGTACTAGGGGTTGCTTTTAGGGGTTGCTGAATATTGCAGTCGTAATGAGGATATGAACTAGTGTCTAGAGCAGGTATCTTAGATGATTCTTCTTGATTTAAGATTTTGTTGGCTGTTTTAGTTAAAGGCAGCTGAGATGGGGTTCGTTAAATGTACTATCAGGTTTTAGGGGGGTTGTTGAATATTACTGTAGGGATGGCAGTTTGAACTAGAGTCTCGGGCAGGTATCTCGGGTGCTTATTATTAATTTGAAATTTTTTGGCAATACTATTTTAAGGGGGCTGATATGGGGTTTGTTAAATGTACTATTCGTGGTCTTTTGGGTTGTTGAATATTATTGTACGATTTGGATATCTACCGGATTGATGGCAAGGTATCTCAGCTAATTATTTTTAATTAAAAATATTGTAGAGTGCTTTAGTAGAAGGCATATGAGACAGGGTTCGTTAAGTGTATTAGAGTTGGTTTTTTTGAGCTATTAAATATTATTGTAGGGATGTCGATAAAGATTAGAGCCTTAGAACGGTGTCTGGGGTGCTTTTTTTAAATTTGTTTCGCTGCTTTAGTCAAAGGCAGATGAGACGGAATTCGGTAAATTTATTGAGGGTGGTTTTTGCGGGTTGCTGAATATTACAGTAGCAAAAGACGAATACATTCAAAATGAATCAAAGCTTATTCTAATGAATTCAAAAGTATTAAAAGCTTTTTTAATGCATACAAAACTGTTCAAGTGAATTGGACAGAATTCAAGAAAATTGTACAAAATTCAAGAGAATTCTAAGAAATTCAAGAGAACTTTACGAAATTCAAGAGAATTCTACAGAATTCAAGAGACTTCTACTTAATTCAAGATAATTCGACATAATTCAAGAGTTTTTTTTACACAATTCAAGATAATTTTATAGAATTGAAAAGAATTCTACAGAATTCAAGAGAATTCTACGGAATTCAAGAAAATTCTACAGAATTCAAGAAAATTCTACAGAATTCGAGAGAATTCTGCCGAATTCAAGAGAGTTCAGTAGAATTTTCTTGATTTCGAAAAGTTTCTACTCAATTCAAGATCATTCTACAGATTTCAAGACAACTCTGCTGAATTCACGAGAATTCTACATAATTGAAGAGAATTATACTGAATTCACGAGATATCTATACAGAATTCAAGAGAATTCTGCTAAACTTAAAAGCGAATTTTACAGATTTCATGAGAAATCTACCGAACTCAAGAGAATTCTACTGAATTCAAGGGAATTCTATCAAACTTCACACAGAATTTGAGGGAATTCTGATCTCAAGAGCATATGTAGATGAGTGTAAGTTTCATGAGCACTCAATGACCTATGATTGTGAAAAAATCCTTAGAATTAAAGACATTAATAGAAAATTAAAGCTTTTGTGCTCTTACTTAATTTCATCGCTCGATCAGTTTGCGCGTTTGCATGTTCCACATAAAAATAAAAATTTATCTCCTTGGATCATAGTTGAAATCAAAAACCTTATTAAGGAACGTAATAATAAGAGTCGCCTGGCAAAGAGAACTGAAAATCTGCTGATACGAGCAAAGTTTCGTCAGCTGAGGAGCTTAGTTCAAACTTGGTTCAAAACACCCCTTACAGCAGTTCACGCAAGCTCGACTTTTCGAGATACTGATTTTTTTTAGACATAACACCGGAAGTTATTTTTGAGAAACTCTTCAAAATTGAAACTAAAGCTTTAGGAAAAGATGGTATATCTATAAAGATGATTCGTCTAGTGCTTCCTGTAATTTTCCCCATACTCCTTTAGATCTATTACTCTTCTCTTGAAGTAAGATTTTTCCCTGATATATGGAAAAAAGCGTTAATTCGCCTTATTCCTAAGGCTTCTAGTTCCTCTTCTCCTAATCATTTCCGGCCGATTTCGATACTTTATGCTATGTCCAAGCCACTAGAATGCATTGTGCATTCGCAACTCATGAGTTACATACATGTAAACAGGCAACTCGATCCGCTACAATTGGGTTTTCAGGCTAAGCACAGTACATTAACCGCCTCTCTGAAAGTTACTTCAGACTTAGAAATCACTATCGAAAATGAGGAGATAACAATAGTTTTTTTATTTGATTTTTCTAAAGCTTTCGATACTGTTGATCACAAGCTTCTTGTACATAAACTTCGTAACATTAATTTATCCAATACTGAAATTGCGTGGTTTGAATCCTACTTAAAAAATCGTTTACAACAAGTGCTTGATGATAAGGGTGAAGGGTCCGATAGGGTGGGGGTCGATAGTGGAATCCCACACGACTCCACTCTTGCCCCCCTCCTTTTTGGTCTGTACACCTCTGACCTTGGTAGTGATCTAGAACATTGCAAGTACCGTAAATACGCAGACGATTTTAAACTACATGTCTCTGGTCCTATCTCTTCCATTAATAGTTTGATTGCGCGGTTTCAGAAGGATATCAACATAGTGAATCAATCAGCACTAAAAAATAGGGTAACCTTGACCCCTTCAAAAACTAAAGCAATTATTATTGGACAGTCCTCTTCCCCGTCCACTGGTACATTAGCGTCCTTCCCTCAGCTTAAGATTGATGGCCTTGGCATTTCCTTCGTTGATTCGTTGAGGGATTTAGGGTACATCCCTAACCATACCCTCTCCTGGAAAGAGCAAATTCTTGAAATCTCGAGGAATACCTTCAGAGAACTCCGACAGCTTAAAAGGAACAAGGAATCCTTGCCAACATCAAGTCGGATAATTCTTGTTAAGAGTCTTATCCTCCCATTTTTTGGTTATGGCTGTATTATGTACGACAATATCACAGATGAGCTTAATTCTGAACTCGAGCAAGCACTTAATGCCTGCATTCGATTCATTTATGTTGTATGAAACATGAACACATTACCATATATTGGCAATCGGCTGGATTTCTCAATGTGACTAAGGAAAGACATTTTTTTATGGGCGATCTAATTTACTTCTAGGTCTTTTAGCGACGTTTTTCCGCCTTAGTATTATAGCAATTAACTCTTTACAATTCGATCAATAGTTTATATCCGATATCCAGCAATGAAGTCTTAAATTTGCTAATAATATTTGTTATCACAACCATTAGCTTATATTAGCATATATATAACTCATATTCATCATGTGATATATTATTTTATCTTTATCCATCTGTAATTAGTTTTTCTTACCTACGTCATAATCATCGCTCGACTAGAGTTGGTACATTTTTTTGTAAAACATATGTATAATTGGTCCTTAGAGGACTATGTAGCCCTGGAGACTTAATACATAAATTCTCAATTCTAAATTCGTTACTGAGGAGTTTTGAAGAACAAAGCCATGCTCTTCAGATATTTAAAACGGCTTCAGATGAGGCATAACCAAGTGAAAAAGTTATATATAGTTTATATTCAGGGTGTCCCAGTATTTGAAAAACATTTTTTTATTTTCCATTTCTAAAATAAAAATGGAATCGAAAATAATGATTTCTTGTTGTTACAAAAGCTAATAATTACCGAGTAATTAACAATTGAAGATTAACTAATTAAAATCATGCGTTAGATGGTCGTAAGGTCATGTACCAGCGACTAGACTGTACGCATAAACAAGTTTAGCTCGTATAGTTTCCCCTCCATTCGCTTTGCCAGTAGGTTGTGACTCTCTGGTGCAGTTTCACACTTCGAGGAGATACAAAAATTAAAATATATCTTTTTACGAAGCAAATAAACTAATTAACATTCTTATGAATCCAGTAGAATTCATTTGAATTTTGTCGAATTCCCTTAAATTCACTAGAATTCCTCTGAATTCTAAAGAATTCTCATAAATTTAGCATAATTTTCTTTGAATTAGCAACATTCTCTTGAATTCTTTGGAATTCTCTTAAATTCTGTAGGATTCTCTTAAGCTCGGAAAAATTCTCTTCAATTCTGCAGAATTCTTTTAAACTCAAGAGAGTTTAACAGATTTAACGAGAATTCTCCTGATTTAGATAAGTTTCTACTCAATTCAAGATTATTATACAGACTTCAAGAGAACTGCTGAATATAAGAGAATTCTGCTAAATTTAAGAGCGAATTTGATAGATTTCAAGAGAATTATGCTGGACTGAAGGGAATTCTACTGAATTCAAGAAAATTCTATCGAATTTAATACAGAATTTAAGGGAATTCTAATCTCAAGAGAATTCTACAGAATTTAAAAGAATTTTGCCGCGCTTAGGAAATTTCTACTGAAATTCAGGAGAATTCTACATAATTCAAGATAATTCTAATGAATTCAAGAGAATTCCACAGAATTCAAGGAAATTTGGCTGATTTTAAGATAATTATTTTTGAATTATTTTTCACGTACACGCACAATTTAATTCACTTTCCATCAAAAAAAGTGTGACAAAAAGGAAGTCAAAGTAAAAATTATAAAATGGGAGGAATCTTCGAAGACAAAGCCGGATCAAAGCGAAATAATTGATGCAGTTTTTCAAAATGAGTATTTAACTACTATTAATTTTGAAGTTCAAAGAAACTTCAGATCTTCAATTTGATTATTATTATTATTATTATTATAAGATGATTTTGCGATTTTCATGAAATGAAATATTCCAATAGGGGGGGATTATGCTCTTTATATTACAAATAAAATTGCAGTAAAACACTTTATTCATACATATGGTAGAAAATTCAAAAGTTTAACTATTTTGGTGGAAAATTTGACTGTTTGTTTTGAGAATGCGTTTAGTTTCTGTTCACAAATATACTACTTATGAAAAATCTTACTATTGCACTCATATTTAACGATTTTTGCCTCAAATTGACGAACATATATAAAACACCAACCAATTGCGACACTCTCGTTTTCCATTCCCTGCCCCCCCCCCGCCCTAGTATCCAAAGTTTGGTGGTACTAACATTACAACTACACTCTCCACCATACGACGAATCACTACTTAACTTTGACATGATTTCGACTCGCGACATAAATTTCGCGCATAAAGTGGTAGTTATGTGTACAATTTAGACAATGAATGATACAAACAATAAAATAGCCTCGGAATGGACTGAAACTTTTATTAACGAAACGCATGCACACGGTAAATGTAAAGGCCAAGTTTAAGGCAATGAATGGAGACTGGGTGTTTGGAATGCTAGAGGGGTGAATGCTCTTAAGATAAGAGAATTACGAGAAACTATGCTAGTCAAGGGATCAGTTTGATTATGAATGAAAAAGCAAGACAGCATCTCAGAGATCATGATTTTGTATCTCCCAGATTGTTGTGGGCTAGAATGAAGGTAGGAATCAGAAGATTATTTATCATAACGTGCTTCGCCCCAGTTGATAGTGATCCGAGAGAAGTCAAAGACGGCTTCTGGAAATAATTCTGCTAGGAGATATGAACGGATGAGTCGGCATCCAATGTCAGGGTACAAATAAAGAAAGGGTGCTAGGTAATTTTGGGGATCCAATACAAAATTAGCCTATTTATTAAAAATACTTGATTCAGGCATAAAACTATCTACATGTACACCTGGTGTAAAGGAAATAACCACAGTATAATTGACTTCGTTATTGCGGATGAAAGACTAAGAGAACTAGTAAAAGATACAAGAGCCATGAAGGGTCCTGAATGCAATACTGATCAGTACCTTCTAGTCTCCCAAATAAACTTAGGAGAGGAATGGAAAACAAAATGAACAAAAAAAAGGAAACAAAATCGCGAATCAAAATTGAAAATTTACAGAAACCGGAAGTGCCTATAGATTTTCAGAAAAAGATAAACGAACGCATAGATAGGGCAACTTGGGTGGCGCTCATAAGCAATAAAGGTAAGGAGAGCGTATGGACTATTTTACGGGATATCATTGTTAAAACTACGACCAAAGTGTGTGGCACTGCGGTTGTAGGAAGAACGTGAGATGCATTTTGGAATGATCAAATTCAGACAGCCCAAAAAAAAAAGAAAGAAGCGTACAACAGAACGTTAAGAGTCACAGGTCTTAGCGAGGAGGAGAAAAATAAGCTCAAAAATGACTACAGACACAAAAATAGGAAAGTTACACGACTAGTCAAGGAAAGTAAAGATAAAATCAGAACAGAAGAAGAGAAGAAAACATAAAACGACTTTGAAGGAAGCAAGAAACTATTATTTAAAAAGACGGAGGGAGCAACGTGATATGATATATGATACAGACGGGTAATAGAAGCTTTTAAAGACTCTTTTAAAGAATTATTAGGAGGGGATGCTATAGTGCAACAGAACTGCGACATAGAACATAATACATTAGAAAACCCAATTGAGAAAGTCTGTGTCACTGAGGTTAGATATATAATTAGGAACTTAAAAAACGGTAAGGCTGCTTGGTTAGACAGTATTAGCGCTGAAATGCCTAAATACGGTGGCGAGTACATACCTCACAGGTTGTGCGATTGGATACATTTATGTATCGAGATGGGAGAAGTCCCAGACGATTGGAAAAAAGCGATTATCGTACCAATATACAAAAGGAAGGGAGATAAAAGCAACTGCAATAATATCCCGAGGTATCAGCTTATTAAGTACAGTAAGTAAGATATACTCAAAAATACTCATTCCTAGGGTAATGAAAATAACAGAAGAAAAGATATGGGAAGTCCTAAGTGAAGTTATGCCAGGAAGAACATGTACGGGTCAAATATTTAGCTTAAGACAAATCACAGAAAAAAGTTTGAGAGTAGGAAAGAAAGTTTTTTGTGCATTTGTTGACCTAGAAAAAGCATTTAATAATGTGAATAGAAGTAAATTTTGTGAAGTACTCAAAGAGTACGGAGTCAATGGATGGCTCCTAAAAGCCATAAAAATAATATATACAGGTAGCAAAGCGAGTGTAAGGGTTAATGGGAAACTGAGTGACTGGTTCGATATTATGGAAGGCGTTAAACAAGGATGCGTTATGTCCTCGTTGATATTTATCATATTGATGGACAAGTGTCTAAGATGGCCCTCTTCGAAGAAAGTATAGATCTCGAAACAGTAAGGGTACGTGGGTTAGCTTTCGCAGATGATAAGGTTGTCATGGCAGAATCAATCGAGGACATGTAAAGAATGTTGAGCAAACTGAATACAATCATGAAGAACCTGGACCTTAAAATTAACGTAAATAAAACAAAAATTATGGCGTTTGAAGGAAAAGGTGAGAAAACAATGTGCAACATTGTCCTAAATGATGAGAGAATAGAAAAAGTTTATAAGTACGTATATCTGGGTAGCCTATTCAGTAGTGCCGGAAAGTTAGATGAGGAGTTCGACAGGCGCATAAACGAGGGTAAGAAGTTTATCGGTAGAGCAGGATCCATTAACACAAGTAAAAATATATATAAAAAGCTAAAATGTCAATACATAATTATATACTTGTACCGACTGTACTATCGGTTAAGATGGTTCGGACATGTTGAAAGAATGAAAGATGAACGACTGACGAAACAAGTATATGAAGGTAAATTAAATGGCAGTGTGCGCAGAGACAAACCGCGGAAAGAATGTTTAGAGTGTGTGAATGAGACTTTAATTCGAAGAGACATAAGAAGCCATAGAAACACTAGAGCTTGCATGAAAAAATGCATGGACGTGAAGGAAGCTAGAGAAGTATGCCAGGACAGAAAAGTGTGGCGATAAATAGTTTATAAAAAGAGTGTCAGTAGAGTGAATGACACCTGAAACAAAAGACCTTGGATACTAATGGGATCGAGTAGGGAGCTTTACATGACGACTTTGTGAGGCCCTTCGCTTGGGGGTGATCGCTAGAAAGATTGATCAGTAACCTGGGTCGGAGCAGTGTTGCGGAACGAAAGTGTTATTTAAATAGATAGCACGAAAAATCTAGATTAATCTAAAAAATCAATACCTTCTGCCTCACATTACTCCCTTCCCCACCGATTGAGTCACGCCTACCCCGAAAGGAAAATGGCTTAATGGTATAATAATAATTATGCTGAATTTAAGAGAATTCTTTAGAACTCTACTGAATTTAGGAGAATTCTACAAAGTTCAAATGAATTCTACTGAATTCATAAGAATGTTCACTAATTTAGTGGCTTGGGGAAAAGATTTGTTTAATTTTTGTATCTCGTCGAAGTGTGAAGCTGCACCAGAGTCACAACCTACTGGAAAAGCGAACGGAGGGGAAATTATACGAGCTGAACTTGTTTATCCACACAGTCTAGTCGATGGGACATGGACTGTTGAACATCTAATGCGTGATTTTAATTGGTTAATCTTTAATTATTAATTGCTCGGTAATTCTTAACTTTGCCTAAAAAAATTTATGATTATTTTCGATTACATTTTCATTTTAGAAGTAAAAAACACAAAAATGTTTTTTGAGTACTCTTTAGGAAAATTTGTAGGTATCTGGATTTGTCGAACCCCGTAGATTCTGATTTTCTAACTTTTGAATCTGTATATGCTCAATTGAAAAATATTTATTCTTAATTTTAATCCTTTTCAGTTGGCCTACCTGTGGTCCTAGCCGATGAACTACCTTATAGACGGTAAATTATGATATCTGCAGAAATAGTAACTAATCAGAAATGGTCAGGCAGTTCAGAAATCGTCACCACTTCTGACCATTTGTGACGATTCCTGACTTTTTTTAGAAGGGTAAAACTGGAACATTCATTTTAAGGATAGCAATGCCATCAATTGATTTATATTAGCCATTTTAAGAATTAGTCACCGAAATATCTTAGTATTGATGTAATATACGTGCACTTGAGTTTTTGATGCTATGTTGTTGACTGAGGTAGTGAAATAGTTGAAGTTTATTATCATGGATTACTTTTCGTCATCTGGAGATTCCTCCGACGAGGAGAACCTAGAATTACTTTTATTATTACGTTTAAGACGTGAAAGGTGTGCTGGACAAAAACGCAGATTTTGTACTCATCCCCTTTGCCTTAGAAGAGCAAACCAAGGTTGGGTATATGTTTATATTCTAAGAATATAAAGTAAATGTAGAATATACCGACGACGCTGTCAGTAAATAGACTCATATTGAATTGAGGCGTCGACACTATGTTTTAGAAGGTACCGAGAAAGATGTTACTGAATAAAACGAAACTTGAATTTTTTTACAAGAGTTCATGACAATCTGCTTCACTAGATGATTTTATTTGATATTGTTATGTTTCGAAAGATCACAAGAATGTCGGTACGAAAAAGTTTCACTATTAGTTGGACATCTCTTTCAGGTCTATTTCGTATGGGAGTCAGTACTATTCAAGGAATTTTTGTTTATACCTTTTGGAGCAATAGTAGATGACAAACTAGTCGTGATGGAGGTGAGTAGATTTTTAAATCCTAATGAAAATATGCACATAATTGTAGGCATTATCTAAAGGCTGAAGGCCGACAGAGCGATGTTGCAGTAATCGGGAGTAGTGAACGTGGAAGATTATTATTGGGTGACTAGTTAGATGTGCCAGTAGCTCCGGAATTGTTTGATAGTGGGCCAATTATTCCACATATTTTTGTCGGATATACAGCTTTTTCTCGGGGATTAAATATGACGTTCCCTTGACCAGACGCAGACACAGATAAACCATGCTTTAGACAGCACGTATTTCATTATCGTTTGAGCAGAACACGTAGAACCATCGAAAAGACTTTCGGCATTCTAGCCACAAGATGGACAATCTTTCGGGAAATAATTATCGCTTTCCTAGAATTTGTGAAGTCAATAGTGGTGGCAACAGTTTGTTTGCACAATGTCATTAAAAAAAATAAGACACTATACCGGAAGATAGTCGACAATACAAACGGGAGCTTTTGGAATGCTGCGTGATGTTTTGAAAGAATTTAGCAACGCTGCAAAAGGTATAGATCAGCTGTTTCATTATTTTCTAACGCGAGGTCGAGTACCTTGGCAAGGAAAAGAACTCAGACAAGGAGATTTTTAAATGATTAAGGGGCTCATGAGTATAAGGAAACTATAAGAGTTTCCTCGAAAAAATTTGTTTAAAAAGCGATCAAACTTTTAATTTAGGAAAGAACTCAACTTCTCCAACTTAAAACTATAAGGTCTTTTTACGACGGTTGTGCGATTTCTTTTATAATCTTTTATTGATCCTGTAAATTGATTCTACATGAGGTTTAAAGAAGATATTTTGTTATGGAAAATACAGAATTATCTAATTTTTAAAAGTTCGACTTTGAAGTTTTTAATTTGACCGATCTCTATTCAATATTACTAACATTTTTTCATGGGAAAACATCCTCTTTGAACACGCCGATGGAATCTTGTATTAAAAAAAAAAACACAAATCATGAGATCAACGCGAAAACGATATTAAAACTTAAGAATATCATTAAAATTATCATTAGTATAAACGAGTATACTGTACAAAGTGATAAATAAAATTTGGGCAATTTGGATAAAATAAACATATAATCTTACGTGCACGTGTAAATCCTCGTGTAGTTTTGCGCGGATTTTTCGAATAAATAGGTTCCCTTTTCGAGAATACATATATATTAACACTCGTTTACATTGTATTTATTTGAATTTTATAATTTATACGCCTTTAAATCAATTCATTAAAAAAAATCTTCGTGGAAATATACAAGAACTTACGTGTACAAACATTTGTTCGCAATTATGACGGTCGACGCAAAATTGCACATGTAAATTAAATTACGAATGTTTATTCATTTTGATTAAGCAGAAGTTCGAAGTATCAAATCTACTTTTATATATAAGTTTAGAAACTTTTTTTCTCTTCTCTTTATATAAAATCAGGATTCCTGAAAAAAAATCTCGGATCCTTATAGGAGAAAAATTTACGTGTTAAACTCGTCCTCGTTGGATTAAATAGTTTTTTCAACAAGTATATTTGTTACCATAGCAATAGTCTGCATTCTTTTCGCCTTGCTCATTTGATCCATTTGCTTTACAAACCACTATCCCGATTGTTCATTTGCAGTTAATGGATTTTATTTATTGCATTTAGAGCAAAGCTTTTCCATTAAAGTTATTTCTGGTTCATATGTTTTATCTCCTATTTTTAAATGTAAAAGTTTAAACTAACGAGTTAAGTATTAACAATATTAAACAGAAAACACACTCATGGGTGTCTTTAGAGCAGAATGGAATCCGTAACTGCATACACGATCCTCAACAAGTGTGGACGAATATAGAACGTTGCTGACAGTCATATCGTAAATGACAATAAAAGTAAAATCTATAACAAATACCGATCATTTTAAATTGCAGCTTTCGTTAGGCTGAGATTGAGGATAGTAATAGAACTAAGTATAGTAGGTGGGGCCCTGCGGTGGTTGTTTACGCTACTTTTTTAATATATGCATGCATTTGTGTACGTGCGCGCGCGTTTGTGCGTCTGTGTGTGTGTGCGGTTCAAAATGATCGAATGCTCAGAGCACCTGACAGTGGGTCAGCAAACAGTGCCGTTCACCCCAGAGTTCGGGGTGCTGAAAATAACGCAGATGGAAATACGACGACAAACCGACACACAGTGCGGCGGATTAGAAAATTGGGGTTTAAAGTGATTTAGAGCCTATAATTTTGATCCGAATACATCTTTCTTTTTTTTTTTTAATGAAAGCTGATTAAATTCTAAAGAGGTCTGTCGAGGCCGATTTTGCAAAAAAGGCTCTGTTTATTTGTTATTCAAGTTGCAATTTGCCAAAAAACCATAATTTTTATATATTTCAGCTACCTGTTCTTTATCATTCATTGATATTACCACCAAAAGGTGAGAAGCTGATAGATTTACAATCGATTAAGAAATCCTGATAACTTAGATGAAGTTCTGGCAATCAAAGACTGAAGTATTATTTTTTGTTCGTTATAAACAAATTTCATAAACAACTTTAATAAATGAGCGCCTCTGGATATATCAAATGCATTTTTTCTGCGAAATCTTTAGTTTTACCTTGAAAAATGAAAATTCCATGACAGAAATGGACAATTAAAAAATATTGATCATTGTTATAAACAATACTGACTAACAAATGCATTAAACGGTCATTCTTTGATAGAAAACATCCATTTTTTTGTGCATAATCTTTCATTTTATACCTAAATAAAAATTCTAATGAAAGAAACTGGCATATAACAATATTTTTCGCTGTTATTAACAATGCTGATCCACAAATGGATTTAATAGTCTTTTTCAAATAGGAAAAATCTCTTTCTTGCTCGAATGTTTATTAGATCAAAAAAATGAAACTCCTACGAAATATACTGACATCCAACAACATATGTCCTTAACATGTGTCCATATATCCTTAACCTAAGGCGATGAAAAGAGCTTCCAGGCTTCAATGTACAGCAAAAATCGATTTTGTTCGTAAAATTTGTTTATAAGAATTGAACGGATTGCCGGAACTTCATATAAGTTATTAGGATTTATTAATCAGCTGTAAATCTATCAGCTTTTCACCTTTTGAAGGTAATATCGATGAATTATACAGAACAGGCATTTCAAATATGAAAAATTATGCTTTTTTTTGGCATTTTGCAACTTGAATAACAAATAAAGAGAGCCTTTTTCCGCAAAATCAGCCTTGACAGACCCGTTTAGAATTTAATTAGCTTCTATTAGAAACAGAAAAAAAAGATGAAATCTAATAAAAATTATAGGCTCTGGATCATTTTGAACCCCATTTTCTAATTCACCGCACTGTGCGACAAAGCGCTCATATTAAGTGGACAAGTCGAGTTAAACACGATGTGCTGGAGTGCTACGATGCCACCATTATCCCTGCCCATCGAGGCTATCATAGCGCGTTTGCACATTCCTTGGTGCCAGAAAATCTTAGAGCTTCAGTTCCTTTCGCATCAGTCTTTGCGAAATCAGGCTGCCTACCTCTCGAGAACTGGATATGAACGCAGAGCACTTCTCCAACCGCTGCATGAACAAGCCGCAGACCGAGAGAAGGAAGCGATATTAAGACCAACCACGGAAAGCAGGCACCCCCTGAGAGATGATAGCGATTTCAGGACAAGGAGAAATACTAACATCTAGGTTTCTCCTAAGCCCCAAGATCTGGCTGAAGTGAATGCCTCCCTTCGTGAGGATATCTCGTAGGAGTCCGACCTCTGGACCATCAATTGTTCAATTTACGGTACGACGAGAGCTTTAAGTGATTAAAATCGAAGGCTATGACCGACGATGGATCAAAACAACAAAAGACGCTTGCATCAAATGAACAAGAAGATTTTAGGGGCCATTTACGCGAAGAGTCCGAAAGTTCGCCCACGAACTAAAGATCTACCATCACGCATTGAACAAGTCAAACCTGTTGACAATCAAGCAGCACATTGTTGAAAAAATATGGATGTTATCTGACGCAAGGAAAAGAATATATCAGAGGGCCTCTTCAGCGATCCCCCAGTTTCTGTTGAAAATCCACTCAAAGCCCGACGAGGTAGAGGCTTTTTAGACACAGGTGTGCAATATCCCAACACTGGAATTGAAGGAAGACACTGAGAATATCATCCGCTTCAAGGGGCTTTGCAACAGTCTCTTATCATCCGAGGAGGAATGTCCGTCAATAACTGCCGAAGAGGCGAAGAAAGCACTTAGGGTCACGAAGAACTTTTCCACTAAAGGACCCGATGGTATCATCAAGAACTTCTGGTGGAAAAATTTTACTTGTACGCACCAACATCTGGCCCGCATTTTCACCTTACATTTAAAATATGAGACGCCCATTCCGCAATGGTAGTACGAGTGATGTACGCACAACGTGCCTCGAAAAAGGTGTAGCAGGCTGCCGAGAAAACCTGCTAATTGACAGTTGCGTCTGCGAAGATGCAGCAGTCCAACAGCGCTGCCATGAGCATGAAAAAATGCATGGACATGAAGGAGGCTAGAGAGGTATGTTCAAGGCAGAAAAGTGTGGCGACAAATAGTTTATAAAAAGAGTGTCAGTATAGTGAATAAGGCCTGAAAAAAAGACCTTGGATACTCATGAGCCCGAGTGGAGAACTTCAGATGATGACTTTGTGAGACTCTTCCTTGGGGGTGATCGCTAGAGAGATTGATCAGCGACCTGAGTCAGAGCAGTGTTGCGGAACGAACGTGTTATTTACATAAGTAAGACGGGATTTCTAGATCAATCTAAAACTCTATACCCCTTTCCCACATTAGTCCCTTCCTCACCGAGTGAGTCACGCTTACCCCCCAAAGGGAAAAGGCTTAATGGGATAATAATAGCATAGGCAATAACATTAGTTTTCCTACCCTTCCTTCGAAATGCGTTAAGCATGCTGTCTTCATAGCAGATCGGTAGAAGGCCATATTTAAATTGGATATAATAGTATATTGCTTAGCTCTGAATACATTTTTTCGCCGATCGATACTGTTTTACCGAGTATTTATTCTTAAAATTTCAAGGATATAATATTGAACGGTTCCTCCATAAGACGTCAGAGAGACCTAAATTAGTAATAATTACAATTCAAATCTAATAATTATAAACAGTTTATTTCAGGAAAAGAAAATGTTGTTAGAATTTTATATGAAAAATATGAAGTTTCGAAAGTTTGATAACAATCAAACATCTAGAAACTAATCAATCAGCCTTCATAAGGGCTAAAGCTGGTGCTTTATATTTGACATGAAGCCTGTAAGTATCTAAAATAAAAAGTGCCTACTTGTTTTGAAAACGAAAAAGTTTATATATTTTTTCACATGTTTTTATTTTTCTCAAAATGGGTTTGTTCAATAAAAAATGTATAGAACAAAACATGTGTAGTTTACAGAGATGTACAACTATTCTTGAAACTCTTTTTTAATACAAACAATAATTTTGAGATAAACCAAGAAAAACCTGTTTTGTCAGGTTTTTCAGACCATTTAGGCGTAATAGGCTTGAACATTTTTTTCTTAATGGAACCAAATTTGACACACTTGATTGTTAGATAAAAAGGAAAAGAATAGGAACCGGGGGTATTTTATTTTCTGAGATTTGTATTTTACGGTACGCCCTAATAAGTATACTTGGTCACTATTATGGAAAAGTGATCCGAATCTATATAATTCCCCACCTCTAGTTTCTTAACCTTCTCTCTTACCTCGTCGTCCACTACCTTATAATCAATTACCGTTCCCCTCTTTCCTTCTGAACGTGTATATTTCCCTTCCTCATCCCCCTCTATACTTCCGTTTAGAATAAACCATCCCATCTCCCCTAGACTCTTTAAAAATATCTTTCCCTACCCATTCAGTATCTTGTCTTTGGATTTTCTTCCTCGCTCTCCACCCCATTCCCTTCCTCCTCTATCTCCTGTTCTCGCAATAAAATCTCCTATTATAAGCCTAATCTCTTGCTTATTTTCTTCCATCAGATTCCTCATCTCCTCTAATTTCTCCTGCATATCACCGTTCACATAAACCCCCACTATCTTCCACTTCTCTCTTCCCATATTCACCTCTTCTGCTATTATTCCTTCTTTTTGCTCTTTCCTCTCTTTCTTATCCTTCCCTGTTATACATTCGTTCCTTACTCCCATCACAATTCCTCCCCATTGCATCCGTACTTTCGTTTCTCGTCTCTTTTTGTTTCTTACTATTTCTTATTTTCCTATCTCCTGTTCCTTCCTCTCCTAGATTCCCGGCACCTCATTTCTTACCAAATCTTCCCTTTTTTCGTCCCAATCCCACCGTACGCCTATAATCTGTATTCTGGCATACTTAACCCACGTTCTTTTTCCCTTACTTCTTTCTTCTTCCGCTATTTGCCTTGACTTATACTGCATCTTCTTTTCTATCCATGTCAAATCATCCTCTATTCTCTCCGAGCTTCCATACAACGACCTCTTCTTTGCGATCACTTCCCTTTTATGCTCCCATTTCTTTAGTTTGACTGGTACCATTTTTTCACCATTCCGCATTTTAGCATTTTGACACATCTTTCACTCCTTCCTTCAATTCATTCCCTTCTAATCTTAAACCCTTTCTCACTATGTTTCTTTTTCTTTCTTCTCTCTCTCTCTCTCTCTCTTCTTTTCTATTCTTTGTTATATTTTTCTCAGACTTTCCTCCTCCTCATTCCCACTCTCCACACTTCCAAACTTCCGGTTTGAGCTTTCTATCTTTTTCATTCTACTTTCCAACTCCTTTATCTTTTTATTAGGCATTTCTTGCTTTTCTAGTCTTTGCTCCAACGTCTGCATCCTTTTCTCTAACTTTTACCTGACTTCTTCCCATTTCCTCATTTCTTTCCTAAGTTCGGCCATTTCCCGCCGCATGTCATCTAACTGTACGTTTTCTTCTCTTGGCCCTCTATTTTCAACTTTATCTTCATCTTTCCCTTTGTCTTTCACCCCCGCTCCATTTGGGTCTTTTCCCGATGGCGTTCTGTACATTTTTTGACATTTTATGGTGGATCCTGCTTCTACCTTATCTTCACTAATTCCTCTCTCCGCCCTGTCCCTCTTCCTATTCACAAACCTCTCGATTGAACTAAAATTCTCCGCCCGCAACCTCTCCCTTTCTACTGTTTTTCTATATTTCCCACTTTTTTCCTCACTGATTTTAATAATCCTCGTGTATCGCCCTACGTAATTTGCGTGACTTCTGTCGCCACTCTACTACCACACCCTGCTACCTTGTCTTCTTCCGTGATTTTCCCTACCTATCCAGCCCTGTATATGGTTTTTTCTCTGAGCGGCTCATATGATATTAATTTTTTGGACATGTTTTCATATTTTTATTAACTTTTAGCGTATTTTTTCCATGTAATAAATAATGGCCAACGAGAAAAATATTATACAATGCAAATTTTTCATTAAACTTGGTATACAAAGTAATATTTAGTACAGTACTGTTCATTTTTCAACTGCGAAATTCATAATGTACAATAATAATGTACGTAGAGAAATAATATGTGATTTGGGTATTAATCTCAAATCGCAACTATGAACAGTCGATTTAAGGAAAACATTAAAATAATTATCAAAAAATAAAAAATTTCATTCGTTTAACTCGTATATTATTATCAGAATACAATAAATTATTTATATTTTATTCGTAAATCACCTCGAGAAGTAAAAGCAAAATACAATTTTGTTATTTCAAAGTTTAAGAATTCTAATTTTCTCAACATTGAATTACTGACATTCAATACTGAACTCAATAGGAAAAGGAAATAAAGTGTTAGAAGAGCCGAATTCATGTACACAGCTTCAAGTTTATTTCTTAGCTCTATTAAGTATTTCGCGTAAATACTTTCAAGGTCATATTTGACTTTGTCCCAGCATTTTGTACTGCGTCATATAGTTATGAGAAAAAACAAGGATTATTTATTGCTTCCTGCAGTCTAGAAGCTTCTAGAGATCAAAGATAAAGAGGCAGATATATATTACTATTAGAGGCCATCAACCCTACCTTACTATCAGTGCAGGGATTGGGAGCGAAATGCTGGGTGAACGCTCGATGCGTTCCATACGTACTCCTCGCCTGTTCATATTTTCCCAGTGTTACGAGCTAAAAGGTCCGTTCGCGCTACCCGAGGTCGAATACATTGCTGTATTCGAACCGACCACTTGAACACGTAGAAAACGGTTAGGCCAGCAGATGAGAACCGATGTGAGCAATCGTGTTCGAGTTCACCACTGGCGGCCGCCTACTTGTGCTCACAGATAGGTATTCACCGTCGGGCAGCATCAAACAGCTACACGCGAGCTGATGCGTGAGGAGGAGAACCGTTTCTGCGTTGTGAACGCTCACTGCACAACATATATTTCACCAGGTGGCGCTGCGTCACATGCTATACAGTTTAATACATAATATCAAATAATATCATTCTTGGGATTTATTTGAACTTTAGTTTTCAATTTTTATATTACATATGATCTAAAACAGTACTAATTATCTGTCTTGTTTGAATTAGAAATTATTAGTGTTCACATATGTAACAATTTGAGGACTGAAAAAATATGGAACAAAAATTATTTGTAAACAGATGAATTTAGAGGAACATGCAGGCAAAATATCCTAATGGAATTCTACACTCAATAAAATAAGTTTTCTATCAAAAATGGAA
The DNA here is from genome assembly GCA_011634705.1 of Andricus grossulariae. Lineage (NCBI taxonomy): Eukaryota > Metazoa > Arthropoda > Insecta > Hymenoptera > Cynipidae > Andricus > Andricus grossulariae. The sequence continues at coordinate 19,230 of JAABKJ010002340.1, forward strand.
TATTGAAATTTGCAGTGCAGCAAATTATTTAAAAAAATGAAATTTCGACCGGTTTAATTCAACAAAACAGACAAATTTGTAACAGAATAGTTGAATCTTCAACCAAACGGAAGAGTTTTAAAAAGAAAAGATTAATATCCTTCCCAAAAAAACAAAGTTTAAATAAAACAGTTAAGTTTTCAACCAAGTACTTAAATTTTATTCAAAATTCTTGAATTTGTAAGCCAAATGGGCTAATTATTAAACAGTCGCATTTTCAACCTGAAAATATTAATTTTTGACAAAAATATTAATCACAAAAACATAGTTCGATTTGCACTACAATGATCAATGTTGTAACAGAAAGATTGATTTTCAACAAACAACAATCATTATCTACGTAATAGTTCAATTTTGCTGTAGTGTATACTTAAATTTGTAACCAAATCGTTCAACTTTTTACCAAAATAGTTGAATTTGCAACCAAAAATATACATTTTCAACAAACAAATTTCTTTTCATACCAATAGTTGAATTTAAAACTGAAACAATCGCTTTTCAACCCACAATAAAATAAGTACATTTGCAAGTCAAGAATTGATATACGCAACAAAAAAAGAATTTTCAACAAAATAATTCAATCATTAATTCATAAAATGAGTTTCGAAAGAAATAATTCAACTTTTGGCTTCAAGATTCAACTATTTGGAGTTTGGTTGAACTTGAATGGTTTCGTTGGGAAATTGGACCATTTCTTTGAACATTCATTTTTGCAGGTTGAAAACTGAACTGTTTATCATGAAAATCTATCTGTTTTCTTTCAATTCCAATGATTTTGGCGAAAATTGAACTATTTTCTTAAAGAGATATCCTTGTAATTGAAAATTCATCTTTCTTGGTTAAAAATTGTTTTTCCTTGAAAATGTTGCAAATAGTGGTATTGCAGTGGGGTTATTCTTCTTTGGTTGAGAATTCTATTCTTATATTTTTTGTGACACATTCATCTATTTTGGTGGAAAATTCTACTACTTGGTTGAAAATGAAACCATTTTTTTGAAAATGTCTCCTTTTTGGTTGAATTGGACTACTTTTCATTCAAAATCTATTGTTTTTCTGACATGTCACCTCTACTATATTTTTCGCGGACAATTCATCTTTTAGATTAAAGATAAATCATTGTTGAAAGTTTTCAGTACTTTGTTAAAAAATAATTCTATCTGTTCAAGATTCATCTCCTTAGTTAAGGAATATAAATTGCTGAAAATTTGTTTTTGTTGTCCTTAAAAATTATTTTTTTTTGCCTGCAAATTTAACTGTTAGAATTTTTTAAAATTCGTCTGTTTTGCTTCAAGTCACCTTTTTTTTTTATTTGAAATAAAAAATTTGTTGTCTTTGTGGTTTGGAATATCAACTATATTATTTTTTATTGACAATACATTTTTATTGCTTAAAAATTGAACAACTTGATTACATTTTTTTTTCTTGGATTACTGAGAAATCTTTCTTGGGTTTAAAATTTAAATTCGGTTACAAAATCGTCTTTTTTGTTTTCAAATTCACCTCTTTTTGTCAAAGTTTCATACTTTTTGTTAAAAATGAAACTGTTTCATTGAAAATCAATCTTTTTTGTTTGAGTATGCGCCTTTTGTTTTTGCAAATTCATCTTTTTTGGTTCTTGATTTACAATTGCAACCTTTTCTTTTTTTTAGAAATATTTCCAGTATTATATTTCTCGTTGAGAATTCATTTTTTAGGTTGAAAATTAAACTACTTTCTTGAAATTTGTACAATTTTGTTAAAAATTAATTTTTTCATGAAAGATTTACTTCTATGGTTGGAAACTGAATTTTTAATTTATATTTACTTTGATAAAAATTTTATTTTTTCAACTGACAATACAACTATTTTGTTGAAAATTCAGGTGGCAAAGTTGTCTTCTTTGATTGAATTTAATTGGGTTTAATGCAATATTATATCTTTTTCGGTTTAACTATCAACTATGACAATTTTTGATGCAAATAAGGAACTAAAAAGAATATTATATCAGGGTTACCTCAAAAGTTCATTTTAAATTCATATTCAAAGACAAGACTTGTTTTTTTTTTTTAACTCAAAATGTTTTATAAACGGAATATAACAAATTCAAAGTAAAATAAAGAATTTTAAAATTTAGTTTACTTGTCATTTATTTAAAGTTATCTCTCAAGGTATTACATTTCTGTATAATTAATGCGATTTATTTGTTTCAATTTCGAATTGGACTCCCGCCTCCCGCTATCGTAATAAATTGTTACGAAATATGACCCCACCTGAGCTGTGACGTAATTTAAGTTCAGTCCCGTACCACGGACCAAACTGTTGAAGGTCACCTGACTAGGAAATTGAAAACGATTTCACGAATCGTTTATCGCCTTCTTCGCCTTGCTCACTTGCCTTGCTCAGCCGCCAATTGACGCATCCCCTGTTCGAATCTGAAAGGGGCGTGCTCACGGGTCAGCCCAACCATATACTCCCTGTTCACCGCAGCAATTCATTTGTTTTCAACAGTAGAGTAGTAGACCCTTCAGTTTCTCATAGCCTGGAAGCTAGGAAACATTTCGTCCACGCTGAAAGTCCCCGTAATGTTTTTAATGTATATTGTGCACAATACGAGGGTATTAGTTTCTACCGCGAATTCATGCCCGTTATGTAGCCACGCTTTGAATTTCAAACATTTAAAGTCGAAATGTATTATATTCTCAACAAAATAGTTGAATTTTCTATAAAAAAAGATTTTCTGCCAAAAGAGAAGAATTTTTAAACTTGGAGTAGAGTGTTCAAGCCAATAAGTGGAATATTTGAAAAAACTTGAGACTTGAAAATGCAGAAAGATGAATTTTCCACCAAGATGTTAAGTTTTAACTAAAACAGATGAATTTTAAACCGAATGTTTGACTTTTCACGCAAAGAGATGAATTTTCAACCAGAACATTGCGAAAAAGTATCATTGGAAAATAATAATTAGTATTATTACTATGATATAGTGATGTTTCGATAATGAATTTCTCATAATTTTTTGGCGATTATTTTTATTCGTATAATTCCTATGATTACTATAATGAAAAAAGTAAATGAAATGCATGGTAGGAAAATCAGAATAGGCGTATTATATATATTTTCCTATAATACTTTTTCGTAAGGAAATAGTTGAATTTTCAACATACAAAGACGAATTTTCAAGCAAATACTGTAATTGTGAGTTGAAAATTTGGTTTAAAAAGAAATTTCAATATAGGAGTTCAAGTGATAATCACAGAAATGTATCTCCAACCAAAAGAAGTTAATCTTTAATAGTGTAGTAAAATTTTGAACAAAGTAGTTCAATTTTCAACAAACAGATATGAATTCTCAGGGATAAATATAATAAAGGAAATATTTAAACCAAAAATGTTTTCATTGGAAATCAAACGCAGTAAAATTCATCCAGGAACGACTAAATAATAACAAAATAGATGAATCTTCAACAGAAACAGATTAATGTTTAGCCAAACAGTTCCAGTTTAAATTAAAAAATTAGATTTCTACCAAAGAAAATACATCCCAAAAAACGAATTTGCAACAAAATGAATTACTTGTAAACCATACAGATGGACTTTTAAGATAGCAGTTAACATTTTAACCAAGTGGCTGAATTTTAAACCATAAAATATGAATTCTCAACAAAAAGATATTTAAACTGATAAAGATTTAATATTACATGAAACCCAGTTCAATTTCAACCAAAAAAGACAAATTTCCAACAATATACATGAATTTTATATTCCCAAAATCTATGCCCATTTTTCGGGTGAGGAGCTGGTAAGGAGCACATGTCAATGTCATTGTTGAAGAAGAGACGAACACCACAGCAGGCCACAGACCCCGTACTCATTCCGAACTGGGACCCAGGAATAATATGTCTCCAGTCCCCTGAACGAGATTTATGACATCACATACACTCATTCAACTCTTCGGCTGCGGAGGGAACATACTGACTTGCAGTATTCTCCCCTTTGCCTAGAGAAGAGAAAAGTAGCGAGCGCCATTTCACTCCCAATCCCTGCAACTAAGTCTGGATTAACAAAGTTAAAGTTCGCAATCGCTACTCAAAAAATAGTATCTCCGCATATCGTAGCCGTTTTGAGGAATATATTAACCCTGGCCACTTTAGGGCCCCATCCTCTAAAAATTCCTTATTTTCTATCCTACTATCCAGACTTAGTTTCTCTTCCTTAATTCTAGTACATAAAAATGAAGGGACTTACAAAAAGTCTTAAAACTAAATTTACAATGTACAGCTGTTTACCACTCGTAGATGTATTTCGAAGTTATTTTTAAAAGTGAATAAAATGCCATATTTCCTAAATAAATTTACGCACTTTCCCCAAGGTCTTTCCTTAATGATTATTCATTCTGTAAGTGAGAATTTCGCTTTTCGATAGATTCTAAAACTTCCCACGGTAGAAGGATTATAAATATTTCCGCGAACTTATTCGAAAATTTCCGCATAAGGAGATTCGATTAATTTAATCGAATGCGGAAAAATCTCCAAATAGCGGTAATTTTTATAATTTTTTTATAGAAAATTGAATGTGTTTAAAATTATATGCAAATATATTATGCTAAAGATAATTATCCAGCGAAAAAGAAAGTATTGATACGAATTGAATTGAAAAGACTAAGACACCCTGCAAATCCCGCTTTGCGACAATGACGCATTGGACCTGTGTGTCAATGCGTGTAAATTCTTGAAGACGGTATTTTACTTTTGAATCTTTCTCTATGTACAAATACGGTGCAAAAGTCTAAAGTCAGCGAATACACTTCAATGCGTCAGCACGCAACCGCTTTAACAGTGGTCAATGCGTCTGAATTCGCGACAGTAAAATACACACTGGAATTCGCCGCAATGCGTCACGGCGAATTTCAGCAGGTGTTGATTTATACAATATTATCCGCAACAGGAAAACCACCGTGCGGGGCATATATAATTTATTGTAAATGTTTAGTAAATTTCATATGAATTCACACGAATTCGATTCACGCTGTCTCAATTCATCTAAATGCGTCTCTATTCGTTTCAATGAATCAGAAAACGAGATTCACGCGCATTCAAAAAAGTTAAATCGTCCCAATCCGTATCAATCCTTTATTTTTTGCTGGGTATGGAAGAAGTCTTTTCAATTCAATTCGTATCAATACGATATAAATTACCGCCATTTGGAGATTTTTCCGCAGACGGCAAAATCTACATTTTCACAACACATGACCTACGCAAGTCCGCAAGTTGCGGATCTGCAATCGTGTAAAAGATCCCTGAGCGCTCTGCTGCCATCCCACAGTCAGTTAGTCGGCTTTTTTCCGACATTACGTCATTACTACACTTTTCCACTCTCTCTTTTTAGCAATTAACTTTTTTGTTTCGAAAAATCAGACTTACCTGATGACCTGCTACCGCGAAACACCTTTCGGGATGCCGACAATGTTCGAAGTGCCTTTTTAAAACCTTAATCCCGACTTATCGAATCTTAGTGACGCTATTTGTGTGCTACACAGATTTCGCCATTTTTTTAGACTCAGTTCCAACAGCCTTAAGGTGCATGGTTAAAAGATTTGCTTAGAAATTTAGTAAAAAATAAACTTTAAGCATGGAATGTCGCTGACAAATCACGCGAAAATAAATGAACGCATTACTTATTATTTTTTGCTAATCAGTTTTCGTGTATTGAGAGCCTGCTTCCACACGCGCCCCTAAGCGCCCAATCTGCGGCTGGATAATAACAAGTCGGGTAATTGTTGAATTGAAACTGAAGAATATAAAATATTTCATTCGTCAAATTGTGCACTGTAATCTACTCTGATAAAAAGTATTTCATGCTCTATTACCTTCTCACGCGAAGTCGCGAAGAGAAGTACAATTTTCACGAGTATAGCAAAAACTAAAAAAGTTATACAAATTTTTCAAGAGACTAAAATGTAGCTACGCAAATAATTTTGAAAACTTCTATGCATTTTTTAATGCATTTCGGAATTAGTCAATTGCAGACTGTAACCACCTATCCCATGGTCGTGAGACGTGGTTACAGCTGAAACGTTACTGCGATTTCGCCGCGAGCGGGTGCAATTTTGTAGAATATGGCACCCGCTCCCGGTGAATTCCCGCGTTTGTCCTTATGACAAACTTTTATATATATATATTTATATAAAAGTTTGTCATATATGTAGAAAATACAAAAAAAATTTTAAAAACCTTCAACACACAAGCTAAGCCGGTTCGGGGACACTACTACGTAGTTCCACTTGCCACCGACAGATGGCGCCGCCGGTCAGTTACCAACGTCGGTTATTGAACTGTCGGTAAGGTAGATCCCTGTCACATGTTCTTGATTTGGTAAATAAGGATAGTCCCTGTTTTACCGACCACATCCACAAGCAACTTTTATGTAGGCGGCGCACGTGCGATCAGGGATTCTCCGAGTTCTAGAACTTCCTAGAAATTGGTTTTTCTAGGAGTTTCGATCAAAGTGGATCTACTGCCTCTAAGATTCTTATTCGTTAAACTTTCTGGATCACCTCAGTCGTTTAACAGTGATCCTAATTTCTGGAAAGCTGGAAGGAATTCGTGGTTCGCTTAATGAGTTGGGTCACTGCAATACCAGCCAAGAATCAAATTCTGGGGATTCCCCGATTTCCGGAAAATAATCGAACCTTCTAGAAAGTTTGACGTGATCTCTGACGATTTTCTATCCATCGAAGTTTTTAGAAGGTTTCCACATAAAGAGCTCTTACTTTTGAGGTTTTCTATATCGCTTAACTTTCTAGAATGATCGATATTGGATGTAATCCATAACGGCTTTTCAGGAAAGATCATTCCTTCCAGAAATTTTAAAGTGACTTCCGACGATTTTTTATACATCCAAGTTTCTGGAAGGTATGATGTTTTATATATTTATATTTATATTCATTTTTATTATTATTATTATTTATTATTATAATATTTATTTTTATATATTTATTCATATCGTAGATGTGATGTGTAGTCTCGATACGTCTTCTTGTTCCAGAGGCATCGCGCTATTATTCAAAACAACCACTCACTCTACTCTAAAGTACCCACGCCGGTGAAGTTGGCACTACAAAAATTGAAGAAAAAAAAAACATTTTTTTTCATGGAATACTTTGGTGATCCTTTGGTGCCCTAATAGTACGGAACGTTCCGCGGGCACCTTCGGAACGTTCCAGGAACGTTCCCGGAACGAGTAAAATGTTTATCATAAACTGACGTCGATTTTGACCTATCACTTACGGTTTACGCGATATTTATTGATAATGATAACAATAACGGTACTCTATGTTTGAAACGTTCCAGTGGAACGTTCCTGGAATGTTCCTAAGCGTCTTCAATTTTACACGTTCCGTGATGTTAGGGTTGTTGTAAGCTGGTGTTTTTTTTTATGTTTGGTGGTCGAAATTGCAAAAACAACAGAGTTTTTAAAGTTGGGGTTCTAACTTCACGTCGACTCCACTTTTTCACTTTTTCCAAAAATTATTTTTTTATATTTTGGTGGTCATAAGGTGTTAGTTTTTCATATTTGGTGGTGAAAATTGCAGAAAATATAGAGTTTTTTATAGCTGGAGTGCTAACTTCACGTTGCATTCCACTTTTTAACTTTTTCAAAAATTATTTTTTTAAATCCTTTGGTCGTCATACGGTGGTGGTTCGTCACGTTTTGGTGGTGAAAATTGTGGCAGACATTAATTTCTCGAAAAATTTGCCTCAACATGTGCAAGTGCTTGTGCGCGTATGGAAATGGCGCCACGTTTAAAATAAGAAATGCTACAAGTACTACGAAAAGTCCTTATATATAATTCTACTACAGTTACTGATACGTACTTAATTATTTACTTAATTTTTATATTTAAGGTATACAGAGATAACAACTTCTCTCCACATTTATCGTGTTTAGAACTCCACTTTTCAATATTTCTCGAAAATTATTTTTGGAGTCGTTTGACATATTTAACTAAAATTATTGACGTGTATTTGATTATTTACTTTGTACTTTTTAATGTAAAATAATTAGTAACATTAGTCGATCTATTTCTATCTCGACAGGTAACATAATGTGGAAAGAGCTCTATTAATTGTTGCAAAGGTCCCGTTATGAATTTCTTGCACCTTTTCTTCGAAGCAAAATGTGCTCGTATAGTCAAAACTTTGCAACACTCTACTTCATTTGCATAGTTTAACTCTGCATAAGTAGCAGCGAATCAACAATTACGGTTAATGGAAATAATAATTCAATAACATCCACAATAGGTGTTACAGTTTAATGCTTAATGCGTTTTTTTTATTATATATATATATATATATATATATATATATATTATTGTCGCAGTCTTACGTTCTCTCTAATTTTGAAAATCTTTTCTGCAGGCAAAGTAAAAAATTTCTTACACTTCCCGTGTAGAAATGGTAACAGGGATCCGACCGGGAACCGGATGGATAGCCCCAGTTTAAACCGGGCACTGGCCGGGATCCGGCTAAAAACGTCACGGTAAATTGGTCAGATACCGGTTAACAATTCAACTATTTTGTGAAGAATAGACTTTTTTGTTAAAAAATCATATTTTCACGTTGAAAATTCAACTACTATGTAGATAATTTGTCTCTTTGGCTCAAAAATTAAAAAATTTGGTCAACAATTAATGTGTTCTGTTAAAAATGTATCTTTTTTTGTAGAGCAATAATTTTCCTGATGTAAAATTAATATTTTTTGTTCACAATTGACCTTTTTTTGATTGAAAGTTGAACTACTTTATTAAAAATTCTGTTTTTATGTTCAAATTCGTTTTTTTACATTTTCTTTTTTGTTCAAATATAACTAGTTGAAAATTAATTTGTATAGTTGAAAATTATTTTTTTAACTGGGCATGTAACCATTCCATTTTCAGTTGAAAATTCAAGTATTTGGTTTGAAATTCATCTTTTTTGATTGGAAATTCATCTATTTGAGGATTCAACTATTTTGTTAAAAATTCTTTTTGTTTTGTTTAATTCAACTCGTTCAA
>JAABKJ010002341.1:0-28295 GCA_011634705.1 Andricus grossulariae
TGTTTTTTTAATTGTGAATCTTTTTCATGCTTATTTTGCATAAAATTATTCATGATAAAATAGATTTCTTTTCGATCCTTATTTAAAAAAAAAAATGAACTTTATTGTCCGCGAGAAATGCGCGCGCATGGGCGTTCTTTACTTCGACCCACACGCACTGTTCCGTGCGGTACTTGTGGTACTTGTCCCTTTAAACTAACCTCAATCCTGACACGTAATAAAATTGAGAGAACTCGGAATCCATAATCTTAATATATAAATATAGTCTATTTGACAGAAGACCCAAGAAAACCCCTAGTAATGTAGAAATTATTCAGGTGAACGTGATATTATTAATTTTTGTTTTTAAAATATAAAATTACTTACATTAGGCGTTATGAAGAATTGAAAATGGATTTCTAAAAAATAGAAATTTATTACCTCATGAAAGACTTGAATTATTTCTTGACTTGGAGTTAAATAATGCTACTATCACTTTGGTTAAAGTTACGCGTCGGAAAATTTGAAAGACATGCACGTATGAAAATTGTCAGTTTCAAGTACGAAATGGTTTACAGTTGTAGGCTTTAAATATACAAAATGTTATAATTTTGGGCTGACAAAATACACTAAAAAAATTCTGGTTGAATCAAACAGAATTTTGGTTAATTCAACTCGAATAGAATGTTGAATATGCCCTTACTATTAATTCTGGTTGGAAGTAAGTAATTTGTAAGCAATGTCTTCGTTTTCCGGTGATGGTTTCGACCAAGGGCATTTATTTAAATTAAAAAAAAATGTATCAGAAGTTTCTAATTGACCATTTTCTGGCTGTTTCAACTAGTTATTCTGGCAAGCTCAACCAGATATTTTGGTAAACATCAATTTTGGACTATTGAACTTCGATACCTTTCTACGTTCAAGGACTCTTTTTCACCCCCTCTGAAATTACATGGACTTTATATCGAAGAAAAAAGTCTGATAGAAGTTTTCGAAATCATGGTGTATTAACTATGTTCTGCAATGCTAAAGTTTCGGCTCTCTGCCAGAAATCTTCGTGAAGACTATTTCCTTCGAGATTTTCTATAATAGGTACTTAGAACATTTTGTCAATCCTAATATTCTCAAACATCAGACAGATAACGCACAGCTTTTACTTATAAAAACCATAAATTCATGGTTCACTATAATTATTTATACTTATATAATTGAAAATTTATTAAATAAATCAAGATTTTTCGAGAACTAGACATTCACAACAAAGCATCACTTGGCATATCCATCAAAACGACATGAGACAAAAGAAAGATTTCTGGAAATCGACACAAGATCGCGACACTTCTGTTACCTGAAATTAAACCAGAATCGTTTTGACCAGAAAAAATGAAACAGAGTTAATAAATCAGACTTCACTAGGCATTTTAACCAGAGTTTCTGATTGAAATAACTACAAATTTTTCCACCAAACGTGTCTAGTAGATAAAACCAGAACTTTTTTTTAGTATAGAAAGATTTTAATACCAAACGCGTCTAAATTGAACACTAACAACTTTAAGGGAACAGAAAAAAATTTTAAAAGTAACAGAAAGTTGCATGTAGATAGTTAATAACCATTTATATATTTAATATCAAACAGTGTATATCTAATATCATTTTAACATTGAGAGGAATGATACATATAGAGAATAAAAGCTTGAACTCTTATGAATTCACACCTGATGATGATTTATTTAAATAATATTACTTGAATTACCAAAACAGTGGGGATGAAGAAAAACAAATAAAGCGTCATACTTCACAGTGCATAAATTTCGTGGGCTGAAATATAAATGTATGTACATACATATTTACTAAGGACCGCACACCTCAAAAAGTAATTAATTAGTTTCCTTAAATGATTAGAATCTATCAGGATCATTAATGATAATTTATTCACTTCAAAAGATTTTCGAATTTTAAGAAAGCAAAATTTTTTCAGTTTTTAATTCAACACCTCTTCTTTACTTTATCATTGTAGTCGTAAGCACTTAATTACAGTTAATTGCCAGGAGCTAAAACGACGGTGACTATTGGACGATGTTAATTTTATGTTTTCACGAGTCTCGATGATATCTCGAAAAACGTTTGCGGCAATTAGCCACAATTCCAAAGAACTCTTTACACTGTAAAAATCTAAGATCACAAACCCTGTGATAATTACTCTAGTGAAGTGCAATTCTTCCCATGTATTTCGGACGTGCTCAGAAGGATCGCACCCAGTGAGCATAATACGTGTGTTCTAGAGCGTATAGAATCTTGCTCGAGAAAGTAATGACCATCTAACGTTGATTCATAATTCAAATGAGATTTAAAAACCTTTTTTCACTTGTAATTGACAATTTTAATCATCAGATTCAGATATCATTGGTTGCCTTTTGTGCTGTAGAAGGCAATGAGAGATCAATGGGTGAGGCAAATCGTCAGGAAAAAGTGGAAAACGAAAGTATGTACGTATCATACTTATTCCCATTCATTAAAGATACTCCTTTTTTGTTTATTTTTTCGGAATTTCCTGTTCTAGGCTCTTCAATAGGTGTGACGGTAAAAGTAGTTATCCCAGCCGAAGAACACTCAGATAGGCTGTTTTTGTTGCTTCAGCTTGTTTCATACTTGTTGATTCATATAATAAATACCATCCCTACATCCTCACTTAAAAAGACAAGACTTTTCCGACTGCGGTCGCGTGTGGTGAATGAAAGTATCTTGGGCCTGGTGGACTATAGGATAATATTTAGAACGATATTTTTCACTTGGTTACCAGAGTGTATAAAGAAAATCGCGTATCTACTATGTGGCTCAGTTCTTGTGTAGAGGTCCACCTTGTTAGATCCTTTAGAGATGTTGAGGAAAAACAAGTGATTCAAATCAATGTGTACTAAAAATTTGATGTGATCCGTTCCTAGGAAATAAAGAAGAACGTAGCGAGTGATTTTGTGAGGAAAATGTATTTATACCATGTAAGTAACCGCAAACTTCGGCAACTTATAAGAATTTGGGAATGAAGTGATGTTCTTGTGATAGTGATGCAATCATAGTGGATGGATTATATAGGCATGAGGTTTAAACTAAGATTTTATGTTAATCGGCTAAAGTTTAATTTATACATTATTTTACCCGCTTGCTAATATGTTTTGCCGACTCTATGAATGATCTGAAGGTGGTATGTTGAGCGCATTTAATTTGTGGGCCTTGCAAAACATTTCATCCAAGATTTGTAGTTTACGCAGGCACATTTTAAAAACATAAAATAGTTTTTGATTGTACGTAAAGTAGATAGTTTGAATATATTGTTAAAAAAAGACGTTAAAAGTAACATTTATTGGTAAAAACTATTCATTCTTATCATCTCATAGTATCAAAATGAGTTAGGAATAACTCAAGCTAGATAATGAGTAAACAAAATGGGTTTCACGATTATTGGAACTAAGGTCGCGACTACAAAGACATGTACCTTATAACTTACAACAATTTAAACTATTTTAATGGTGAGCGTTAACTGATACTGAATACATTTTCTCGTTTGAACATTTAAAAGATTTCTAATGAATTTACTACCAAAACAAGTATTGTAATTCTGCAACCTTGAATGTTACACAAATTTATGAGATGAAGTACCTATGAAATGTGTCGTCTTATCTATTTTTATGCAAATTTTCTCATTGTATTATGTTTCTTATACTTATAAGGCTCTAGGATGGGTTTGCTGTATTCTGCTAGAGCTACATGATAAGCCTCAAAAATAATTGTTCTTTATAAATTTCTTTAGGTTTGACAATTCTAATTTTAACTTCCTACCCGATAGTTTTGAAAAGAGTAAAATAAAAAGTCAACTAATAAAAACTGAAGTTTCACTTACTTCTGTCAGAGGTAGTTTGAGTATAGCTCAGTTCTCAGTTAAATCTATACGTGCATACATTTATTCAAGTTTAAATTCAATAAAAACTAATAGTGCTGGAGTTAACCGTAACAATGGCGAACTCGAAAAAAATATTTCGCTTCGAGAAAACAAGTTATAAAATCATATTAAAACTTGATAAGTTTGTAATTATAAAATTTTTGAGGCTCCACACTAAACAAATAATACTTCTTAATTTGTATTAAAAAATTTTATACTGAATCATGTGTCTTAAATTGGCAGGATTATTAAGATAAGATAACGTGCTTAGAAAATCCAATAATATGGTATATTTAAACTATATACCCCTAATTTCTAAAAAGGAAAGTCCGTGGCTATTAGGTTCACAAGCATACTTTGAGCGTAGAATAAATATTTTCTGAGAGAATATTATTGAATATTTTCTATTCACTTCTGCAGAAGCTCTTGTAGTTTGAAGCATCGAAACCCAGCTCAAAATGAGAGACTCTGAAGTTTTGATTTGTTTCTAATAGTTCTGAAGGGCTCTCGGAACTAAAAAAAGGGTAGAACTATAAATTATATACATACTGTTAAATATTGAAATAAGATTATGTCGCAAACATAACATGTTGAAGCAATGCACTGATGACAAGATTTCGAATAAACTAAGATAAAAAATAACTTCGAAATTATATTGAAAATAAGCATACCAGAGAAAAAAATTTTTCAACACAGAAAAATTAGAATTTTACGTACCCTACTCAATTGTGTTTCTAGATTTTTGATTTGATTTTCATTTGAAAACAACTGTTTTAAGAATTTGTGGCTGGTGTGATAATTTTGCAGATATTGTTCATCTTATAGATTTCAGAGTGTAATTAATTCTGTTGGAAAATATCAGATTTTTACATAAACTTGAAGAAATTGAAATTAACAACTTGAGTTTATAGGAACCTCTGTTAATAATTGCGAATAAGAAAATAAATATGAATGATTTAAAAAAGCGTTCAATGTGTATTCTTCAAGTTTTATGTTCTTGAATTTCTCCTAACAAATAAAAACTAGCTTTCAGTTTCACGCAACAAGCATGTATATAAAAGTGCACATTCAACATGTTTAAGCAATCAATTTATCACTTGATAATTTAGTTAAATAGTATCAAATTAATAAACAATGTGCTTTTATTTCCTGCATGGAAATCACGCATTGATGCTTTAAAAACTCTTTCAACACACTGCCTGCTTTTCCACCACAGCTGACGAGCAATGCATACGAACCTTCTAGTTACTCTCTAGCGACTGTTAGTAACGCAGCCAATTTAGGGTAAAGCGCTACCGCAATTTTGTGTCTACTTTGTAACATCGTAAAATTTTACCTCGTCCGTTGTCGTCGATTCTTGTTTCATTGGAAAATTAAACAATCATGGCATTAAACATAGAATGCAATGACGGGAGTAACTGTGAAGGGAATATTCCTGCAGAATTGAGTGATTTGTTGAAGTCTCCAAAGGATAAATTGATTTCCGAGAATTCAAAAACCATTTACCTAACCTTAAAAACTTCGCACTTGAGCCTTCTTGCCTCCTCCTCTATATATATAATTCTCGTTTTTGATAGAAGGTAGTACAGGAAATAGGATGTGTGGCGCGAGCGCATACAGGGACTTTCGCACTTGCCACGTGAATAACTAGACCAAACTCTCGGTTTCAGTCCCCCCGGTTTCCGCCTTTCGAGAACTGCTGTCTCAGGCGAGGGAACGGTTGCCACGTTTGCCACAACGTGTCTCGCCAACGGTTGTTTACTTTTCGTTTCCCCCGACTTGGGGCCAAGGCCATTTGCAGGCAACCGCCGATACTGGTCTGAAACCGAGAGTTTGGTATATTAGCATAAGTGATTTTTCTTCTTTGAACCATTGACGCAATAATACTTGTAAAACATATTTTTTGAAGATCACGCCTACCCCGAAAGGGAAACGGCTCAATGATATAATAATAATAATAACATGGGTGTAAGGGTAATGAAGGAAGCGTTAGGCAACATTGATCATCGACAAACAACTATATTACTATTCTAGTTGAAAACACAACCTCAAAATTGATTAAAAACCTAGTAATACTTGGCGACATTACCCTCCCCCGCCCTAAAGTTCTTTACGTAATACTTGAACTCTATTAATAATATATATATATACATACATGTATATTCCGAAAACATTCCAATGGAAGACTAGGGAAATCCCGGAAAGTTTATAAGAAGGTTCCTAAAAGTAGGTAAATGGCCGCGTATCAGAGAAGGTTGCGAAGGAAGGTTGGGGGAATGTTCGTGGGGAATTTAATTAATCAAATTAATAAAATTATCATAATGAGAACATTCCCCGAACCTTCCTTGGAAACCTCCTCTAATACGCGGACACTTACCTACTTCCGGGAACCTTCCTGGAACATTTTTCGGAATTTTCCGAACTTTTAATTGGAATGTTCCAAGTTCACTTCTACATCTTCTACATCTTCCAGCATAATGGTCTAAAACACGACACTTTCCTTATTTTTATATTGGTTACTAACTTTTAAAAAAACATAATAGCATAAGAAATGTTATTTTCAATGCAAATCTACATGCTGGATCTTCAATGTGATCTGTCTTCGAAGATAATCGGAACATTTTTAGTGACTGATAAACCCTACATAAAAAACAGCGCTCGCTATTAATATATATGCGATGATGATTTATATGAAGTTCGAAATTAACCTACAATTCTTCATGTTCTTAAAATAATATTTATGAGTCGATTTAATAATTAACTTATTACAAAAATGTTGAATTTTTCGAATAACTCGTATTTTGAGACGCCTGAAACCTTCACATTATTTTGAAAACTTATATAAGATATAAAGAGAACTTTTTATTTTAAATACGAAAAGGAACGTGTTTTATATGTGTTTCTTCGCAAACAAGCGAATTCAGAACATCCGCCTTATAAACACTATTCATGCATGCAATTCATTAAATAATTTTTGAAGTTTGCTTTAAGGCCAGGAATATTCATGTACTCTGCTTACAGGATATTAGTTATTAAATGCTAATAATCTAACTTATTCAGAAAATTCCAAGTTTAGTTCCCTTCCTTTTCAGCTTCTTCAGAAGGAAAAAAAACATATTACCTATTAGTAATAAATAATTTCAGAGAAATGTTTCGATAAGGTATACATTTTAATATACTTATACAAGTAAAATATCTTTCTAAATTAATTTCTTCTAAAAATTGAAAATATTTTTTTTCCGTGAAGACGACTACGCACTAGAGACTATTGTTAATTATACAATTTCTAAATTTTCCAATTTACGAAATCTACCCTAGAATATTGTGAAAATTACAGACGGTAGAACATGTAATATTGGAAGAATGAATCAAACCGATGATTTCTATTGCAAAGATTTACAATTCCTATCGGTCTCATACATATTATTTCTTTGACAATTAAACGAAAGTTTCCGGTACATATAATTTGCTAGAAACGTACAGAAAGTTGTATTCAATAATTAGTATCTTTTATCGCATCTTCGTTTTGCTCGAAACGTTGAACTGGAATTTCACTTTATATCTCATCAGTGGTTTAGTAGAACAACATCTGCAATTAAATTAATTAATAATTCAATTTTTCCAACGAAAATTATTATTTAAAATATGAGCTCATTATTATCACAAACATGAGCGGTTGGGCGAAAAGCGTCATACCCTGATGTTTGATTTTTTATCTATATATAACCGTTTTGAAGAGAAAAAAATTAATCTTAAATAATGGGTCAACAAAATTATTTGCTTATCCCTGAAATTCACCTACGTCACGCGCAAAAACATACACAAGCTAAAAGTTTTAAGCCTTTAAGGAATTAAAAATGCTATTACATTATATTAAGCCTTTCTCACATAAATAACATTTTTTCAGACGCGTAGATTTCTAATTTTCAAATTAAATACCTTTAAAAACTCAGATGGAAATTAGGAACAAAATATTTGCCTATTTAACTATATATCCTTCACCTTTATGAGCATTGCACTTCGCTATAATGTTGACAAAAAAAAAGTTCATTCTTACCCTAAAAGAATAATTTTGCATGCATATTTATCATATTTTATGTTTCACAGCCTCCATTTATAAAAGTATGTTAAACAAATTATTTGCATTATGTTTCTCCAAGATAGTTTTCTAACGATCCCTATCAAAAGGAAGTAATGTAATATTATTTCTTTATATTATAAAACAATATTTTATAGTTTTCTTAAGCCATCTATAATAAGAAATAAAAAAAATTCTCAGCCGCGCTGCTTTCATTATTATTCGTAAGTGAAAATGCGGATATTCATCTATTTTTAAAATGCATTTACTAATGAAAGAAAAACGAAAATTGCAGGCTTATCGTAGATCTTAAACCAGAGAATCCAAGGAGTGAGTTAACTTATATTTACTACATAAGCGAAGCTCATGAATCAGTGTGAAACTCCATGAAGTTTTGGTTCTATGCACATCCAGTCCTTATTTGTACAAGTATAAAGTGCATGGTTCCCAGATTTTACTTTTCCATTTGTCTTTTCTCTTCTAGGTCATACCCTTGACTTTCAAGCGCAGTTATAAATTATTCTAAAAATTGAGTCTGATCTGTATTACGAAGAATTTCATAAATTCATATAACCATGATAGAAAGTTTTCAGAAGATAGTTATCTGAAACTTCCACTTTCTGAAACTTGTATTTTAGGATGACGAAATTAGTTATCCGAAACAAATTTCCACTTTATTGCAATGAAAATTATTTCTGACTGCACCATCAGAGTTTTTTTATATATGATGATATTTTTTCATATTTTTAAATGTATAAAGTCTAATAATTTGAAAAAGGAGATTTCTTCTAATTTTGAATAGATACTAGGTTACAAACAAAAACTTTCCATGCTGATTAATTCAGTAATTTTGTTTATTACTTTTAATTGTTATAATTGATAATGTATAAATCGTTTTTTTCAAACGCCTTCTTTCAAGCGCTTCATCTGCTATTCTTAACCAAAGAAATACTTAATAAATAAATTTGGAAGGGAGGTAAAAGAATGTAATAAACATAAAAAACTTAGAAATTTTAAATCGAAAAGAGAAAACGTTTCTGTAAAAAGATCAGGAGTAAAAATTAAATAAAGTAAAATAAATAGAGGAAATAAAAGAATCATTGGGTAGATAATAACATAAATCTATATTTCTTTGACATGATTTATAATTTTGTTTGATATATTCTAAAGTAATTTCGCGTGCGTATATTTATTTTATTGTTTTGTGAGTAGATGCGCTGAACACGTTAATTATCGTACTACTAGATTTAGATGCTTACAATTTTCTTAAAGAATATATTACTTTTTCGTCAATTTTTCCTTCCACATTAAATTATAATTATTTTTAAATAATTCAGCATATAGAAATGTCAAAAAATAGTCCACGTGGTTCTAAATGTGTCCCATAATTACCCTTGTTGATCACAGTTTGTGTAATTTTATTGAAATTTTTTTACCATCTAAGATGCTTGCTCCTAAATTGCCACAATATTTGAGGTGACTGACACTCGTTAAAATAACTCTGATGATTGGATCCCAGAAAGTTTCTTATAAAATCAATGAAGGTGTGAAAGTACTCTTTATGTAATTCCCAGAAAGAATTCGTTTAACAAAAAAGCTGCAAGACTGCGTAATCGATCAATCTTTATGAGCCGGAAGAAATAAAACTTATTTCCTTCATTCGTTTTTTTTTCAAACGTTAAAAATAATGCTCTTCAAAAAATTACAATTTAAAACAAATTACATACCACTCCCAACATTGTATAAATTATATAATTTTGAATTGTAAATTACATTCAGGTTTGAATATTAGATCTAGAAATTTGAAAAGAAAATTAGAATATTTTTTAATATCATCAATTTAATTCTTAACCTTCTTTTAGGCAATCCTTCTATTATTGACCTGGTCATGCGTGAGAGCGACAGAGGACAGAAAGCTGAATGTCATCCTTGACCAGATTACAGTCGATACGAAAAGAGAAGTCGACGAAACGCCGCATGCAGTTTTAGAAGTTCTTTCCCAGAATTCGTCATCAAATTCAACGGTTCGCAGTGCAGAAAGAGTGACTCTTCATTATGAGAATTCAAATGGCTTCGTTCCGATAATGGTTTCTGACCAGCGGATAGGAAAAAATTTGGTGGCAGGCGACAAGTTCACAAATGGAACCGAGAAGAAGAAAAGTGAAAGCCTTCTGGAAAATGATCCAGTTTATTCACCAGAAGCAAGAATTTTTTTTAACCTACCTCACCCAGGTGCAAATGACCGATCTTTTGACTCTGCTGATAGGCGGAGTGACTTTGAGATTCTAAAGGTGGATAATGATACACCTGCTGTGGCAAACTATCAGAAATTTTATGACAATGTACAAAGTGTAATGAACAAGAGTCGTGATCCGGCTGACATTGATAAAAAGAGACCACAAAATAGCAGGAGTAGAGATCGAGGTAAAAAGGTACAAAATCATATGGAGATATATGGTATTGATTCGAGTCGAGACATTGGAGATCCTTATTATCGTCATCATCCGCTAAACTCATACAACAGTAATCAGTTCAAGTCTAATTACGATTCAGAGAAAGTAAATAATAATTACCATGAGCAGGACATGTCAGTGTATAATCTTCAACGCAACGTCGCGTCGAAGGAGAAACTGACTCTGCCAAGGACAAATTATAATATAAGGCAACTTGAGGGCGAGAAGAAATCAGCAACGAGCGAAGATGTTCTTAAGTCGAAAAATATAAACAACCAAAGCACCAAAAATCCTATGATCGATGTTCAACCCACTGATTACAAAGTGAATATTAAATTTGGAACTCATTCTGCAAGATCCAGTGTTTTATCTTCAATTCGTCAGGACAATTTAGGCAATCCTTCAGGTTCTCCAAATACCCAATCTTCAAATATTTACGTTCAAGATAGTTTCGATAAACAGGGAACTAGTCGTCATTATGAGAGATCTGAGGACTCTCGAGATTTTTCAGATGAAACTGTAGATTATGGAGAAATTACGGAAAACCCAAGAAAGCTTCATAAAAACAGACGACGACCACAGACTTCGGAATTGTCTAGGAAGCTTCAAAAAGAACATCGAGAAAGTTATTCACAGGACAATGATGAGAGGAAACAAGTGAATTTGTCAAGAACGAAACAGCGAAATAGACAAAGACATAAATATAACAATTGGGATGAAGAAGGTCGTTATCAGTTTCAAGACGAAAGTAATGGAAAAGAAGATAAACCATTAGAAAATATAGAATCAGAGGTGGATAATATTAATTCTCAAAGTCATAATTCTCAATTAACAGATGCTTGGAACCAAGTCGATCAAAATGTAGAGGTATCACATTCGAACGGTTACGAAGTAGATCAAATGGAGAAACCAAAATTGTTCTTTCCCGTTAATGTGAATTTGGTACCACTTTCCCAGTTCGATCACCAAACTGCATTAGGGAATAGTCAAGGATTTGATTTTACCAATGCAATGATTCAAGATTTTGGTGCTGGTATGTCAATCATCAGTACTGCAGCTCCTTTTGCTAATACACCCACACAACATTTGATAACAAAGAATGGACAGAGTATTCAAAACAATAGACAAGTACCAGATATTATTGTTGGTCAAAGTAGTTTGCAGAACCCTGTTTCTGTCTTTCTACCTCAAGGACAGAAGGTACAAAATGGAAAAACGCATTATATCCAAAGCACAGTTACTCCACTTTTCACAATTACACAAAATGTAAATCCATCTTCTCGTGCTACTGCTTCGAGTACAACAACAAAGCCAGTATATGCTTCTACTTCAACAGCAATTCCAGCTTTCCGACAAGTGACTTTGAATGGAAATCAATTCTTGGTGCCACAGCCAACGCTGCAGTCTCTTTCAACAATCCTTCAAAATGGTAATTCGAATGTTCAAGTTCAGCCGCATGGTCTTCAGGGGCAAAACACAGTTCATCTCCAGAACATTCCATTAGCTTCGACTACACAAAATCCAGTCACCCAAAGGTATTCTACTTCTGGAGATGGTCAATATTTAGCAACTGCTAGCTTATCAGTCGGCAACGAAGCGCAAAAACCAAATCAACAGAAAGGACTTTTCCAAACAGCCCAAATGGTCCCAACAATTTACGCTGGCCTATACTTGAATAACCTAAAACAAGCTCAGCAAACCCCCAATAATTTTGTTGTTGCTAGGCCAAGAGATAATGCGCAAATACAAAAAGCTGCGAATGATGCATTCATGAGCTCTATGAAAGATTTGCAATTGCAGATCCAAAGAAATCAGTTACCAAATTCATTTCAGGGAGTAGATAATATTGGAAGTACGAGCAATACAAATGTTAATACAGCTAATGCTTTTGCTGGGATACCAATTAATTTTTATAAAACACAGTTTCCATTTGTGGGGACAAAAAATGTTGAGATTGTTAATCCTAATGTCAAACCTAGTCCTGCTGATTTCACTGTATATAATCATGTGACTCCCATCAATCAGTATACTGCAATGTACACTACTCAAATCCCAATTCTGAGCTCAACCAGTTTTGTGAAATCAAGACCAGCTCCAACATCTGCTACTGCAGAATCAATTTATCCCAATAATTACGCAGACACTCTAACGGAATTTGGTACCAAAATCCCTCCAGTTAACATGTTCAATCCTATCAACTTCGTACCTAACGAAGATCTTGTCAAGAGTCAAGCAATCTTAAACAGCAAACCTCCCCAAAATGAAATTTTACAACAGAATCTGAACCTAGTGCCTATCCTCCCAGGAGGAAACTTTTTCCAGAATTCTCAAGGGGCTCAGGCTAACTTAGTCAATAAGCCGAAACTGCATTCCGATCTTGCTCAATATGCTAAGCAAATGTTGAAGGAATCTTTGAAAACAATGTACAGCTCCCACAAGTGGAACAAGGATCGAAGAGCTCCTGGAAATATCAGCATTGCAGACACTTCTGAAATTGCAAAATTAAGAAACGAGTTATTGAGATTGAAAACTTTAAATTTTGATTCAAAATCACCAAAGGATATCTTGGAAGCTCATCAGACGGAAAATAAGATACGCACATTAATACCGGATACTAATTCAAGTAAGCCAGGGTTTTCTATCGAGCAGATTGAACAGATTTTAAAGGATGACTTGAACCTTCACCCGTCAGATTATTTTGGAAAACCAGATTTTGAATCTGAAGGAAACAACCTCAGAATTAATAATTATCTTACACCACCTAAACCAAATTCGTTTCTGCCCAAGAGTCCATTTCATGATAAACCAGTGAAGAAACGACCTGGACCTGGTCCTCCAGGATTTAACAGGTCTCGTCCTAGAAAAGGTGCTTTTAATTCAAAACCAACTGCGCCAGAAGCTTCAGCTTCGAATACTTTTGAGTTCGGTTTTGACTCTTCTAGGTTCAGAAAGAGGCCGCACTTCGACCATGAGGTAAGTGATTTCAGACCAGGGCGTCATAACAGCCATTCTAAATTCCGAAAGAAGAGTCCAGGCTTTGACAATTATCCAACTTTCACTACCTCGTCCCCAGACAATGACCAGCGGACATCGAGTAAAGAACTTTACGATATTAACCACCCCAGATTTCACAATCTCCTTGGATTATTGATGAAAAACAAGAGGCTGCCTGTTGGAAGCTCTCAAAGTTATTTAAAGAACAGGGACAACTTTGCACTTGAGAATGAAAAATTAAGATTGGAACATCAGTTTTATAAGGATGCTATGCAAGGTTTTCAAAAGAAATCTGACCCAACGAAGTCTCTTCAGCAGCAAAACGCCAATCGAAATTTTCCACTAAGATCGTTGAAGTTCTAAATTTTTAGAAGCGTATGATAGAGGAGAGTGGGGTATGGTGCCGGTGTAGGGCATGGTGTCAATTACAAATAACGTCCGTGTTTGTTGGGTTTTTTTATTAATTTCTTGCATAAAATGAATTCTTTTAGTGTACGAAATAGTACTGTAATGCGATTTCTGTTTTAAACAGAAGAGTGTTTATAAAAATACAGTCTTGACGGAAACGGATGTAAAAGTATTTTACAGAATCTCGCAACATCACATATGGGGCACGAAGTCCGAAAAATTTCGTATTGATCATAATATTGCAGAATAATAGATTGGATACTTGATCGGTAATGTAGAAAAGCTCAAAGAGTTAGTTATCTTGTGAATCTCGTAATTCTGCAGAGTTTTCTATTTCATTTTCACAATTTAATAATGTCCTGACTTATATAGTGAGTGTTTCTTTTAAGAAAAGCTCTTTGTAATTAACAGTTAAATCTAAATTTAAGTCAATACTGAATTTGAAATTTTATACACCTATATTAAAATTTCAATTTTAGAAAAAACCGCAGAATAGAAACTATCTAGTAATGAACTACCATTTATCAAGATTTATCTTTATTTATAAATAAACTGAAAATGAAAGAAAACATTTATAACTCAGTTTGCCTTTTCATGGAGGAAAATTTTCGAGTTCAATAAATGATTTATGAATAATAGCAGTTTCTATTGATTTCGTTTTTTACCTCAAAAAATTGTTTTACTCCAAGTTAATTTTCTGATCCAAAAAATCAAGAAAAAAGTTAATAATTATTTTTATTTAAACTATGTACAGACTTTTTTCTTGATTTTCTTTGGTGTCGCAAATTAATTTGGAGTATACAATAATTTTGAGCCAGGAAGCGAAATTAATAGGAGTTTTAATTATTTAAAAATCATTTTTTGAACTCAGAAATTTTGCTCTATGAGAAGGTATCCTTATACTATTAGAAAATCTTTAATCGTCTCATATTTTTCAGTTAGTAAAAACGCGAATCCAAAAAAACCTTTTTCTATACTTTTTTATTCTTTATTTGCCTTTTAAATTTAATTTTAGCACTTCCTAATTTTCGGATGAAAAACAAAATATGAAATAAACTCAATTAATATGATTTCGAATAGTATTGATCAATGCCTGTTTTTCATTTTCGCGCCTTTGGTACCTGTCGGTAAACAAGATATCTATTAAAAGCAATTGCAGAAAGACACGCTGAATATAATTTTCAGGAAGCAAGATATTATAACTGGGTTTTGCCACATACTTTACTTTGAGTGATAAGAAAACATTTATTTAGTGTTGATCATGTCTCGTGTAATTTTTTTTCGCTAAATTATTCAGCAAGGTTCATATTGTTGCCCCGTGGTGTGGGGCATGCTGGCAGAAATGCATAACCCACGAATGAATTAAATGTAAAGTGAACACATTTGAAACGCTCAAATACAGGACGCTTAGAGTAGGAATAGGGGGGGGGGTCAGATTCAATATGGTTACACTAAGAAATTCTTGAGTCATGAGCCACATTCATTCAAATATATGTATATACTACTCGCAATGTTGGAATCTCAAATTTGATTGGTCGAGAACCTAGAGAGAAACTCAGAAGCCTCGAAGTAGAAAAAAACTCTTTTGTGGGACTTTTGAAAAAAATCGCCTTTTACAGGACGTTTTTACAGGACCTTTACGTTCGCAGGACACATGGCTCAAATGCGGAACTGTCCTGCGAAATACAGGACGAATGGTCACTTTAATTAAATGTCAAGTAATGACGTATTTGCAAAACGGTTTTGAGCAATAACATATGTTACCTGATAATGTGAGCCTCGCACTAACAAAAACAGACATCAAAATCATATTTCAGTTATAATTTATAGGACATTCCATTCAAAGCCCAGCGGAATAACCCACTCTCCCATACTTATCTGAAAAAATACTTGGATGATAATCAGATGAGGTTATACATATGTTAATTACACTTTTTATAGTACTGTCATCCGTAAGTTCATGTATGCATTGTGTGACTTGGAAAATGAAGTGTTGTCGGATTTGCAGTAATTCGTGGAAGTATGTGAATGATACATTTAATATCATTATCATTGTAATTGTTTTTATTGCATATGTAGAAATGAGAGATTTTTTGTAACGGTTGTTGTGAGATTTTTTTATCCAGATCTGCACAGTTGTGCATGGTGATAAAACTTATAAAAAGGTCACCGAGAAAAATATTTTTCAAATCTTAACATAATAGTATATGTATGTGAAATTATTCAACTTTTTAACAAATAAAACTTTTTTTATCGGCCAAACAAATTAAATTTGACTCGAAACATCCAAACGAAATGGCCTAAAATAAAATAATCGAATGGGCGTTTGATAAACAATCTTGTCAGCGATAATTTTGAAAATTTTATTTATTAATATATTTATTTTTAGCATTCAATTAATAATAGAAAGTGCCTTCGAAACTTACTTTATCTTTTTTCAAATATTCAATTAATGTTGATTTATATGCCGTCTCTGATGGATGAATTATCATCATATCATATATGTTTTTCAAGTTTATAAGAAAGGTCACCGACTGCTAACTTCAATTATGTTCAATTATTTTTATTGTAATCATAATATGATGGATGTAAATCAAAATTCATATTTTCACTAGATAGCATTATGTATAGTTTCCAAATTCATTCACATTTCATAAGTATGTATTCGTAAACCTCATAAAGATTGTCATATTTGTTTAGATTTAATTCCCCTCTCGCCTAAACCAAATAAAATGTTGTACCAATATTAATACCAGAAGAAATTATTATCACACACCATAATACTAGTTATCTTTCGAAAATATAAAGAGCTATAATCACATGCTGATACTAAAAATTGTAAAATATCTCATGGGTGATGTTGATTTGAATAATGAGCATAATCAATGTGTACATATATTTTACTAACAAAACAAAAGAAATCCAAAATAATGTTATGATTTAAAAATTGTCTTTGATTATATTGTACAAATTAAATAAATGAAACTTGTAAATCCTTTTGCCTTTTTGTTATCATACAGATTTAAAAAGGTGGAACCTTCTTCGCTGTTTTCCTTCCTTTTTTCCCCAGGAAGGACATACGAACTAGAACTGAAGCAAAGTATTGTGCAAAGTCAGTTCAGAGAGATTTTCTCTTAACGGAGAGTTTTGCAAGAACCTGAAATTAATGACATTTCTAGTGTTTTCGTTGAATACTTGAAACGGAGTATAGACCTGCGTTCCACTCTATTGATGGATATAAAACCGCCCACAAAATAATAGCAATTGCATCATTCATTTTAGCTTCCCCAGATAAAAGTCTATTTAGGTATAAATGTTTATTTTGTAGAAATTTTTAATTGAGTACCTTATATATGTATATCTATTGAGCAATTAACTTTTCAATTAATAATAACAATTTAGGTTAAGTTTAAAATACACAGATCTTTTTATTTTGTATCCATAGAATTTAAAGCCATTCGTATGTGGTGCATTCAAAATATGGTAAAACTTATAATTGCAATCCTTGTATTAGGTAGCTACGATTTGTATTCATGCATTTACGATCAGTGCTCAAAGTCATGGTTCAAAACTGATCTTAGATTGTTTTCTATGCATTTTAATTTATTTATTTTAAGCTGGGCACTCGGGTTGCGAATTTATGCTTTTGTTTTGCGAGCGACAATTACATAGTGTTTCTTTTATTCAACTTTCTTCGGACAATAATTTGCTCATATGCAAACAGAATAAGAAATATACCTCATTTATTAATAAAACAGATAAATATTCTTTCTTAATAATTTGTATGTTTCAATTTAAGTCAATTTTGTACTCTTCGTGATCTAGATATTATTACATAAGTAAATTACAATTTGTGAAATACATAAAATTAAGATGCAAGATTGTTTAATGTTATTTACAAAATTTTAGTGCATCAAGCAATAATACTTTCAAATTGAGATAAAATTATAAATAAATTCGTTGCCTTTAGAATGAATTTCAAATTACTCGAGAGCAGGTTGGGTTGTCTATACTTTAAATGCAGAAGAGTGTTTGAGAATTCATTGAACACTTTCTGCAAGAGCATATTAATTTTACTCACTGATTAAGAAAACATCAACAATGAGAGATACACAAATTTGAGATATGGAAAACGATCATTCATTATATAATTGGAATTTATTTATTTTGAAAATAAAAGAAACACGTTTTGCGAACCATAGAACAAACATGAAATCAATTTTCGGATTAATCGAGTTATGTATATTCTAAAAATATAGTTCTTAAATAAATGCCCATCATTGCGAGAGATTTATTTAAAAGCTCGATATTCAACTTTACCATGTTAGTTATTTATTGTTCCAGATTTTATGTCACTGACCACTTACTTCCTCTAGTTTTCATTAATAGACAATAGGATTTATAACGCACGAAGATAAAATCGGAGAGAATCATGATTCATTAGCCTTGTAGGAGTCATACCAATAAAAAATAATAATGGCTCGGATACTTTCTTTGGACTTCCAATATAAAAATATCGACTTTTCAATACAATGGAAGGTGATCAGATATAGGCAGAGGGACGACTTAGAAAAATAATAAACAAAATCAACTGTTCAGTATAAATATTCAGAAAATAATTCTTTTTCTTTGTTCTATTCATAAATGGCCCTTATGGCCGGTTATAATTTAGAAGATATTTACGTTTCTCTAAGTTGAGGTTAAAATGATTAGTATTGAGTTTGAGTGGGGTACTCGGACCTATAGTCATTCTATTGGGACTACACTCGTATCCGGAAAGTTACCGGAAGTAAGTATATTTCATATTCGAAGGAAAATTATAACACGTGTGCCTATGGCACTCATCAAGTTTAGATGCGTTTTTCTCGAAAAATGATTTTTCTAAGTTCCAACTTCAAAAATGCTCCGATGACTCGTTTATCAACTTAAAGTGTCCGCTTTGGGCCTAAAGTAGCGGAAATTTATCCAAATATATGCTCCTATACATAACTCAATACCAGCTATTAGGACCCTTTTCATGCGGACGCCCACATATACTTTATAATTAGATATTTTGAGGTTTCTTTTACTATATGTACAGGTGCCATCATTCTGCAGATAAATCTTGATTTTTCTAGTAGAGTTAGGTAAGCTTTTTTAGTCGACTTCCATCAGTAAATTTAATTATATCACGCTTGACTGCACCAAAGATTTAATTACTCGTGGATCTTACACGATTCGTAGATCACGAAATTCTTCAACATTTAACGCGTTCGCATAATCCACAGAAAAAAAAACTATTGCAATAACTCTAAAAATCACCTGACGAAACTAATTGACGTTTCAAGCAGAAAGTGTTGTTCACATCAATGATTATTTATTTAAAGCTGGTGAAATGATTTTTGGCTATTACTGTTGGATTACTATTGGACAGAAAACTAGCACTTTCGATTTATATTTCACTTCCGCCAAAGAGTGTTAACCCCTTTCTGAACATTTGATTAATACAAATAAATTGTATCTTTAAAGAATTTTTAATTTCAAATAATGTTCAAAATATTCTATTCAATTTTTTGTATCTATCAAAGAAAGTAAATCCATTAAGTGATCGTCGGAAAATACAAAAAGAATACATAAAAACAATAAGAAATTCACTATTGACTTTAATAGAAGCTTGGCTGTACTAATGTGTAATAGATATCCGCAGAATGGTGAAATCCATCTTTTAAGTTTTGTTTTTGAATCTATCGCTGCGTAGAGAGTTTTATGACCGTTACTTTTTGTGAAATAGACGTTTGTGTCTTGTATGGTGATAAAATAGTAAGTTGCGAAAAAAAGACAAATCAACTGCAAAAATTCCATTGACGTGCTAGCTTACGCCGAACATCAGCGAGAGTCGAAGAGATTTAAGTCCGTTTTTCCCAGTTCACTTTTTGTTGCTTTCTGAAAAGTATAATCCGTCCCGTTGTTTCGCATCGCTAAACACAGAATATAAAAGAAGGCGGAATGCCAGTCCCGGGCAGTTAGGATTGATCTTTGGTATCTATCGTGCCGGCTAGATGGATACCATCATGGTACGTGGTGTTTTCCTAAATCTGAAAATATTCTTGATCAAAATCATATATAAATGGTTTACAATAAATGAAAAAGGTTGATAAGAAAAAATCAATCATGATATTTAATGAGGCAAAATATCGTTCTAATCTTAAATCTCATTTTTGCTCATTCACTTCCCATTTTTGCAGAAAGCTTTGAATATTTCTCTGTTTATCTTATGTACTCCCAAAGGTATTTATGCATAACTTAAATTGCGTTGAAACAGGCGACGTGATATACCCTTCGATTTTCGCATAACTGACCTTACCTTCAAATTTTCAACTCGACAGTGTGAATAATCGTGATGGTGCTTCATCGAAAAGAGTGACGAACATTAAGGAAAATATTCTACAGTGCCTGTTTCAACGCAAGTTGTCCGACAATAGATACACAATTTTAAGCTTTTATGGTCAAATGTGTTAGTGTTTTGACTGTATGAAAATAATTCAACGTACGTCTTTTTATTTGGTGAATTTAAGGCATAATAACATAAAACACATTATTCCACAACAAATCTTAATTAAATTTTTTTCCTACCAAAAAGTTGAAGTTTCAGATTGTTTATTATAAATCCTTCCTAATTTTTTTAGATAATGTTTATTGATGCAGACAATAATCTTTTAACAACCTTTTCTATGGTCTTTAAACATTATAATAATTATCATAGAAAACTAACATCCTGTTATGAATGCTTCTAGATCTTATGCATAACGCTACTTCTCATAGTAGCTGTTGCTCCATCATCTAGTGAAAATAAGACAGTACCAGTAGGATCTACTACAACAGCAGCAGCAATAACAATAGCAGCAAAAACAATACCAGCGTTACCAATAAAACTCACAAATCTTAAAATAATAAATGTTACAAATGCGTCAGATGATGATTTACCCACAGAAAAATCGAAGCGAGGATTCGGGATAGGAAGCTCATCCTTCGGAAATGCTAAAAGCTTCAACAAAAGAATAGATCCAAGTTTCAGCAGTTCTTTGACATCGTTTGACCACTCACCATCTAGTCTTGTTTCTTCAGATTCAGTAGCAGGATTCACCGGTGTAAAGTCCAGTTTAAAAGGCTCATTTAATATAGATGACATCGATATTAAGAGTAACCCTTCATTCGATATTGATGTTCCTATAAAAGGCAGTTCCTCATTTAATATTGATGGAACAGGTATCAAGAATACTAAATCCTTTGACATAGATTCTCCCTCCTTCAGTCTTGATGGTAACACCTTCAGCATTGATGGTGGTTCCTTTAATCTTGACAGTCCTACCTTTGACATTGGAGGAGCTCGTCTCAAAAGTGGATCTTCATTCAGCATTGGCAACACTGGTTTTGATATTAATGGACCTACTATTAAAACCATTCCTTCTTTCAACTTAGAATTTCAAAGTGCAAAAAGAAGTCCTTCCTACACTCCTGATACTGTTATCAGAAGTAGTAGTCCAGGATATAATATAGAGCCTTCAGTTCCAAGAAGCAGCTCTTACAAATTGGACAATTTTAAATCAGGTGGTTACAACGATTACAAATCAGAATCTTACCAGAAACCCGAAACTCACCAAAAACCACAAGCTTCTCGTGTCCACAGTAAATTTTCTAGCAGTCCAAATTACGATTCTATTTCTAAAAAAAATTATCCTAAGGCCAATCGTGAAAGTTACAACACTCCTCAGAACTCTTACCGCAACGAGTATCCGAAAGCTGTCTACAGTTTAACATCTCCAGATGCTGTTTACACTGACAAGAGTCAATATCCAGGAAGCCATGCAACACCAAGTAATCGAGTCTACAACAGTTACGTTACCACCCCTTATTATGAAAATTACATTACTCCAACTTCTTCGCGAACCATCTCAGGACGGCCAGGCTCAATTTCGAAACTCAAATCTCCTTACTCAAATCCATCTGAAGTTTCATCTGCAACAAAAATCCAAAGTGTATCATCATATGGTACCCCAGTTCAGAATCCATTCAAAAATAACTTATTCGATGAACAAGGATTTGAAGGAAATTATGCCACGTTTCAAAATGTAAAGCAGAATTCCTTTCCGGAGGGTGACAGCAGTGGATCCTTGCAATTTGTAGGGTCACAAACTCAGATACCAGTCTACAAGTCCCAGAATCCCAGACAAAAAAATTCTCAGCAAGTTTACGCACCTGCTCACCAAAATGCGATTAGTTTTTCGCCATCAATTCAATCATTTGAAAAGTTATCTCAGAACCTGGCGTACACCAATAGCCCATTAGAATACAATAACAAGATGGCAACATCCTTTCCAGTGATTCAACTTAAAGGCGCTCAAGAAATTCCACAATTCCTTCAATCCCTTGAAACAGAACCAACTGTGCTGACTACTGGAAGAAACATTAATTTACAAAATGCACCTAATTTTGGATTGTCCTCTGACTTTCCAAAGTCTAATGGTAACCAGCCCTTCTTGACAAGTTCAAATAGTTATCAGCAACCACAAGTTTTACCGGTTCAGAGTTCCAGTAGTACACCTCAATTTCCACAATATAAGGGGGCCAGCATTAAAGTCCTCCCCAAAAATGATTACAGAAAACCAGCTGGTATTTATCAGCCTCTAAAAAGTCAACCTCAACTGCATTTTAATACAAATGACCAGGCAGTTAACAGACCCCAAGAATTTTATGTGCCCAGGTCTCATGAAAGAATTAAAGAGGATGTTGAAATTATTAAAAATAATAAAAAACCTCCACTTCCACAAAATAATGATAGTGAGGAAGAGGAACAAGATGATGATAGTGATGAGGATCGTGATGATCAAGCAGATGAAGGTTGGTACTAATATATACTAACTCGAATTTCAATATAAAAAACAAAGTATGTATTGCTTGTAATCCTCTAAATTATCATTTTCTAGCGTACAAATCTTTTGAGAGGGAATATGGACAACAATTTGAAAATGATGATAGCTCAGAATCACAGATTGAGGACAGAGATAATGGGGATGGTTCTTCAGAAAACTACTCTGATGAACCAGAATTTAAAAGTAATATGCCGCCGATGGGGCCATTTGTTTTTAAACCATATGATGATAAAGTCGGAAGGCTGCATGAATTTGTGCGCCAACCTCAACCGAAAAATCGTTTTTCAGAAGAGGGCAGCGAAGAGAATGATGAAGAATATTCGAAAGAAACTTACTCGCCAACAAAGCCTCCAATTATTGCCTATGATCAAAACTCACTCAAACCCTATTTTAGTTATGCGTCCCCGAAGCCATTGGGAAGTGCGTATGATGAAGATGCCGAAGATGAAGACGAAACAGCAAAATACGGAAAGCAAATAGATGATGACGAAAGTAGTAGTTATGAAGATAAGGGACCTATACCATATATACGACAATACGACAAAAAATCGATTGATTCTTATAAGAAGGAACCTTCAAAAACTGGTGAGTTTATTTAAATTAATTATTTTGTTTGAGAGGTTATTTGAATGTTTGAAAATATCAACTGACATTATAATTGATTGAAATATACGTACGATAATAATACTATAAGCTTACGTGAAATATCAATCTTCTTGATTAAAAAAAATATATATAATTTTATTAACAACAAAACTATCATCTTCTGTCAGGAGAGGTTATATGAAAAATTGTATCCACTTTAAATGTTAAATGTTGAAAATTGCCACTTTCTACGACATGTATTTTTTTATTTTAAAACGTCTCTTAAACTATAAGAGCAAACAAATTCTTTTAGCCATCATTTTGAAATCCCAACTTTTGGGCAAATTGAAATATTGAAAAATCTGTAGCTTTTTTTATTCAAAATACTTTTTAGAATGTATAAAAAACTCGCCTACTATTTTTATTAATTTTTGTGTAGTAATCATAACTTTTAAATTTTACATTATTTTCGAAAATTTTAAAAAAGTTTCAGTGCGAAAATTTAAAACAAAATTTCTATACCTAACTGATTTGGCTGAATCGGGGTTTCTATATTTTTTGTGAGAACTGTCTCGAAAGATTTTGTAAAATAATATTTTTGTGAAATGTTTCTAAAGAAACAAAAAAAAACAATATCTGGATGTATTATATGCAAATGGCATGTAATATCCCGAAAACTTGTCATTAAGGTCGATTACAAATAACAAATTCTGGATTCGAATAAAAAATAACAAATTCGAAATCGGTTTCATTCGAGACAGCACATCATTGAGATTCAAAAAAAGGTTTAATTAAATTCAAAACTTTGGAGGTTCGAAATAAAAAGAATCACCAAGCCTCAGGAATTGAAATTGCAAACGCAGCCATTTTCTAGATTTTCGATTTTAATATTTATTGAAATTGCCTTTATACTTTGTGCTTTAAAATTTTTTAAAGCATATGTAGGTTCTTTTAAGCATAAAAATACACTGAGAAAAAATTTAGAAGACCCAGGAATTTTTATATCAATTGAAATTATCTTTATGATGTGTAGCTTAAATAAATTTTGGGCGTGTGTGGTCTTCTTTAGCATAGAAATACACTAGAAAGAATGCTTATCAAATCCAAAATTGTTTCCCATTTCTATTCTTGGGTATTGCGTATTTTTTAAGTGTATTTCTATGCTAAAGAAGCCTACACATGCTCCCAATTTTTTTTAAATACGAGTTATAAAGACAATTTTATTGAGTACCAAAATAAAAAATTTTCTAATTAGCTGTATTTCCTATATTGATACCTTAGCCTCACCGATATCTTTCCTAACGCATTTTTATCACTGGAAAGTTTCTACGTACCGTCAAACGGGGTGAATCGATATATTTTTCCACAAACAATAACTAAGATGTGACATAGAAAATGCCTAAGGTGTCTTACATTTTTAGTAGCTGTTAATTTGAAAACTTTATGGACTCAAAAAAAAAATATTCCACAGATGTTTGTCAAAAGGAAACTTTTTAATCAATGTATCAAGGTAGTTGTAACGATGGGGCGATGGAAAGAATCGCCACACTTGAAGCTTTCGTTTTATTTCAAGCCTCTACAATTTTTTTCCATGATTATAACAAAGTATTGTTACATGTGTGTATCCGACACTAAAATTAGTACAAAACTAAACCAGTCTATCGTAGTTAAAAGAAGAAAAAATCAAGAATTAAAGACAACTCAACTTTTTTTATTTAATGTTAATATTTGCATTATAAATCCTTACTCAAATATGCATGTATCGAATAAATTAAAAAAACAATAGAAAAAGGAAAGAAACAAGAATTAGGTGCAACGTATGAACCTGATTAGGAAGAAAGTTATTGCTCTCTGGAAGGGCTTCAATAGCTAATAGATTCGCTATTTTGGAAGTCCTTATTTACAAGACACGTATGAAAGTTTGGGTAGTCTAAACTTAGATCGAAGTAAAATGTTCACATTTTTTGCAATATTAATCTCTTACGAATCAATATGTGACCGTCCGCTAAGAAAGGGACCTAATGCGAAAAAAATCGATTTTTATTTTCGCAGGCCAATCGATAGTTTCTGAGTTACTTTTACATTTCCAATAATCAGAATTTTCTCAAGTTAACTACTTTTCTTGTTATTAAGCTGCAAACATAGGCATGATGAGCGTATGTGAAGACCGAACGAGGGGTATATGAAAGCCAGCCCCACCACTTACCACTACAACTGTACGTGACATGTCCGTCAGCTCCACTGGCTCGTGCCTAAAAGTGTAGTGGTAAGTGGAGGGAGGGCTTTTCGTAGACGCATCCACACTACTCAAATGCTGGCTTGCGGATTCTGCTACGATCGCCCGTCCTTCAAAATTCCGCTTTGACGCATTAGGTCCCTTTCTTCACGGACGGTCAGATATATATTCATTTATATCGGCGATGAAAAATGGTGTGTTCTATTAAACCCAAGATCAGTTTGAAAATCCAATTATTAAGCGTTTAATTATTTTGTGGACATTATTTTATTATTAGAGTATTCAGACAGGGGTTAAGATTTTTTTTCTGAAAACGGCACAGTGGGCCAGGAACCATTAAAAGTAGCGAAAAACCAAGCGTAAAAATATCAATGATTTATTGTAAAC
This sequence comes from Andricus grossulariae, assembly GCA_011634705.1. Lineage (NCBI taxonomy): Eukaryota > Metazoa > Arthropoda > Insecta > Hymenoptera > Cynipidae > Andricus > Andricus grossulariae. The sequence goes on from JAABKJ010002341.1 coordinate 25,964, forward strand.
ATAGTTTGAGATTCCAGACACCTTAAATCATGTATTTTTCAGTATTATGTTATTTTGCCTTCTTATTGTCCACTGACAAATGTGCAATCATTAAACTTTGAACATGATTTGTGGAAGTGAGATTTTATGAAAAGTGAATATATTATCTGATAATCGTTCAAAATGTAGGATTTTTTCTCATTCGTCTTCAATGTATGAATTTTTTTTCACACTTCACTTTCTATCGATTGCCCATTTCCCAGCATTCCCCTCAGTATATCAAAAAGAGCAAGGCACCGTTTTGTTCCTCAGGGTGTGCAGTTCAATGAAAAGTTGCGCCATTTCGCGTGTTTTCATATGATACTGCAAAAAGATCCATAAAATAAAGAAAGACCGATTCCATATCAAGTCGTGCAGTTAAGTCCAGGTTCTGATGTCAGAATAAATTGGCCACTAAATATTTTATTCTACCATGGAGAATATACATAAAGGACCAAAGTCCTGTACATTGACTTCATCGAAAACGAAAATTCTTCTGTCGGAATGTCATAACGCATCGAAATGCTAGATCTTCTCAAGTGCAGCACTAGTGTGTTAAACATATCGATGGCTGCCGTCTCTAAGAGTTATGTCATGTGATACGCGGATGGAAGCTGGATACACGCAACCTCCCCCATTCAAAAAATCAAAGTTTATATTGCGTGACCTTGAAGATCTTCAAATGCGCTGACATGCGCCTTCAAGCAAACATTTCGCGCCAAATTAAAAACCGAGTTATCATCGATCAAGGTGGTTGGCGGGGGGGGGGGGGAGCGCTGGCGCAATTTTCCAAACTAATAATTTTTTTTTAATTCATCATAACTATCCGTAATAACTTTAAATGCACTCAAATGCGCCATCAATAAAAAGCTTTGCGCTAAGTAATTAACAAAAATATCATTCGTGCAACACAAAAATTTGTTTCAAACTTTAAAAACTGCCCACGCTACGAAGGTTTTAACATTGTAAAACGTGATGACCAACGAAATAAAGTTCGTTTCATCATAAAAATTTCTGCAGCCCGCCTGGAAGAACGTCAAAGGCGCTCATATGCACTGCAAAATTTTTTAGCTTATCTACAAAATTGTCCAAGATATGGAGGCCATAACACTTTCCGGAGTGATGACCAACAAGAAAAAGTTTTTAGTTGAAGGGGAAGGCAGGCTTTTTGGAAAGGATTTCAAATGCGCTTATATGCACCACCTATAAAACTAACAAAAAACTATAATCAACCCCCTTCCTACCACTTGTCATAGATCCACCCCACGCTGATCTCACGAAATAACTTTAATTGCAATATAAAAGTTGATAAAGGGGTTTTTGGATAGGATTTCATATGCGCTCATATCCCTCAGTTTCAAAATTGAACAAAAACGATAACCAACTCCCTCATTTCCACTTGTCATCCATCTACACCACGCTGATATCACCGAATAACCTTAATTGCAATATAAAAATGGATAAAGGGCTTTTAGCATAGGATTTCAAATGCGCTCATGTCCTTTATTTTATTTTCATTATATATTTTACACAAATTCACACCTTAACAAATTAAAAAAATTGATTTATGGAGAAGTTAAAGAAAGAGTTACATTTTTTACTTTTTGAGTAAAGAGGTTGAGGAGAGAGGTCACGGTGGTTTGAATGTCTCTTTTCTTTTTTCTCTCTTAAAGCTTATTAAATGCACAATAAGTGAACATTATAGAAAAAACTTTTCCCGAATTTCCCAACCTGGAAAATGCGTGGAAAGACCGTCATTTTTTTGACAAAAATTATAAAATTGTACTAGAACTACAAAGAAAAAAGTGTTTTTGGTGCAATACGTCATATTTTATAGCTTTTTTATTGCTCCGACGTCATAATTACAAAATAAAGAATAGCGGATCCAATGTCACGGAACGAAAGTTTTGACAAATGTAGGAAACTTGACAAAATTGTCCATATTCACGTTTTCAAGGGCTCTGAATCCAAATCTGACGTCAGAATTTCAGAATAAAAAATCTGCCCGTCGCGCGGGCACTTTCTCATCGCGTGTGGCTCGCTTCGCTCGCAAATTTGAGCGCACCTAGGGCGCGCGACTGTTGGTTCTCGCGCTTCGCTTTAACGAACACATTCTCATCACGTATCTCGTGCTTCGCACTCGATTTTATCGAAAATGCGAACTTTTCTACATTATTTTCAACTTTAGTATATCAAGTGTATATTACATATATTCAAATCTGTACCTCGGTCTGGCGCTGCTTATTCAGATGTTGCAAAATAATGTACAAATGTTATTTTTCATGATTACTTCAATATTTGCTCCTTATTTTGC
>JAABKJ010002342.1:0-28294 GCA_011634705.1 Andricus grossulariae
TAATTTTCGTTTTCTAAAACGGGCATTGGAATGTATCTGTAGAAAGGCATCCATTCTGTTAGGAGCCCTAGGTTTAGGGCAAGTTGTTGATGTATAATGCTTGCCACATCATCACGTCTATGCGCATATTCTCTTTGAGCCATTACGCGACAAAAATCAATAATAAGCACGATGGATTCGTTGATATCTTCACATAATCGTTATTGGTCAACCACGTCTTGATGTCACAAGTGTTTGCGATAATTTCTGGTGCTGACTACCCTGTCTTGAATCTCAATGAAGAATCCTTCCTTTTCTGGGTACAGGACGCCCTTTCTCAGCAAAATATTGGATGCCTCACTATCCACTTCATGTTGTCCTAACGTTTTGGGGTGCTCGACGTGGATAATTTTCTGCCTCCATTGCGTTTCTAATTCTTCTATGGTTTCTGCCCTGATATTCAAGGCCTCCTCTGAAGACAAATTCAAGGGCGTGTATTCAAGATCCGCTTTACAGGTGGTGTTGTAAAGCGCAACATCTCGTTTGCTGTTCAAATAGTCTCGCAACTGTATAACGCGCGACTCACACAGTTTCTTGACATCTACAATGCCCCTACCCCCTCTAATTTGTGATATAACTACCCTTTTCATCTCCGAATTACTGTGGTACATTCCGTGCTTCGTCATTCCTACGAGAACGGTTTTGTTTGTCCTTTCAAGGTCGGCGTTAGACCATTTGATGAGCCCACATAAGTACGGAAGGACAGGGATGGCATAAGTGTTGATTGGCATAAGTGTTGATAGTAATGCTAGTTATAGATAATAATTTGTAGTATCCTTTTTACGCATAAAAAAACTGATTTCTTACTGTTTAAAAAAAATAGCTGTTGTCCGTTATTAAGAGATTTATCGTGCATGCGCGAATTTGCGATATTTTTTTGTTATCTAAATCATTTTGTAGGATATCCAGGTACTAAACTACAACCTTTGGTCCCCGTGCGAATGAAAGAAAAAAATTTTTTTGTTGCTCCGCCCTAATGCACATAATTCATGGGCCATTAATCATTACGGAAAGTTGGCAACAATAAAAGTATCAAAATTTTAATTTTTCTAGATAATTTATTTTTGAGAGATGGATAATTTTAACATCAACGAATGAAAATGGGGGCTACATGAAATGGGTTGCAGTGATGTTTCAACTTACACCTACCCTTTTTATGAGTTTGGCCAGGAAAATATCCATAACTGCCGTTTTAAAGTCTAAAACTATTCGAAAATGTGCTTTTTATGAAGACAAATGTAAGTTATTTCAATTTCTATTTGAAAAATGGTGGGCTTGTAATCAGCGCATCAATATACGTCTACAGACGAGGTTTCAAATACATAGGAAGTTTGTGAATTTGTTTATGAAAAAAGTTTTTAGTGTTCACCGAAGCCATAGTTTAAGTATACAATTTAAACGATGTGTACCACTAAAAATATATAGGTACCAAAGAATGTTTTTTTATATCGTCCGGAATTTACATTCCTTTCTCTGATAAGCAAATTGGTATATTGGAAAAGGTGAGCGTGGTTCTAATTCTTTTCATAATTTAAATTCTGACTCCTGAATCAAAGAAGAGGGAAAATCTTGATGAGTGGGAAGGGGGGACGAGTTTCTTGTTTTGATCTTAATTTTGCTTCTCCAATTGCAACACTGAATTAAAACTAAAGTTAAAAGAGCTCTTCAAAATTTCACTTAATTTTATTCTTGAACTGGCAGAAGTGCGAATGCATATTCTTATTATAATGATAATTTTGAGTCTTAAATTCAGTCAGTCATCAGAATATCAAATTATTACGGCTTGCTTAAGATTGGAATCTAGGAGTTTAGGATATCTTTTTCTACGAAGGGTATAATAAGAAAACATTCTTTAGTTAAATTAATTTATAGGCTGCGTCTAGTCGCCCCAAAAAATTGACGGAGTGGAAAACCGGGATGAAGTAATGTCTAAAAATTTCAGACGAGTAGCTTACGTCCCAAGAGATATAACTTACTTTATATTTTATTCAGACAAAAAATGGTTCCTCGTTTTAGAATATTATTTTTTTAAAAGTAGGTTAGTTAGGTTTGCAAGAAGTAAATACATATTGATTGAATGAAAGCAGAAAGAGATAGATGACTACAGCCATGAAATAAGAAATCTAAAGAATGTATGTTAAAAGATCAAATGTAAAACATGATAGCACGGCGGGATAATTTTCTTGACCAAGCTTCTAATTAAGTCTCCTTGTCGAGTTGAGTCCACTTTAAACAGTGATGACTAATTAGCAAACAAGTATATTGAAAGGGAGAAATGTCATAAGAGGTATCAGTACAGTTGTTAATCACAGATTTTTTGATTAAGGTGGAATTTTCTATTCTCTCGCTCGTGAGACCGGAACGTGCCTCGGCTATCTAATCTCGAGACCCTGGGCATGGCCTGCTGCAGGTGAGTGATGGCGAGAATGTTGTTCAGTAGATTGATGAGACAGTGATGAAAACTTTAGTCTCCAACAACAATGTGGTATCTGGTGCATGAGAATGCATGATGAAGACGTAAGATTGGTACAGATATGGCATGCAGATTCCAGTATTCTTAGGCATAAGGGATTGGGTATGATTCTTTGATTTAAATAAGCGTATTTTAGGGTAAAATAAAAATTTATTTGTGGCAAACAATTTTTTTTAACGGAAATGAATATTTATTTGTTTTCAAGATGCGGCATATTGTTAAGAATGAAAACGTATGAGATTTGATGAAATATTAATCAATTCAAAGAAAAATTTACTCAAATAAAAAAACTCCTCTATTGTTCAACAAATTTGAGTAAATAGAGCACAAAAATTAGGTAGGCCTATGAATTGAGAAAAATATTCAATGCAATTATAATGATTTTAATTTATAATAATATTTTTATCTTTATTTTCACGCAGAAGACAACAAGCGCGGCCAATGATCAGGAAGACCGATAAACACCAATCACCACATTTTTTCAGATTATATCAATGGTGAAAGTGTATATTTGTATATAAAGTACATCGATATATGAATAATATAGATGACATGAGAATCAATTTCTATTGTGAGACCATAGACTCTGCGCATCTGGCGGCATATATTCTGAACTACTCAGTACAAGTTGAAAATGTAACCAAAATATTTTTTCGAACAAATGGTGTATGAAGTTAATTCAAAAATATATTTCTTCACTTGAAGAAAATGTGAATTATATATGAACCGCTTCAGTTTATTTACCAAAATGAACATAATTTTTAAGTAAAGACATTAATTCTTCAGTGAGAAAATTACTTAATTCGACTAACGAAATGTGTTATTGAAATAAAAGTACCAACACCCTTATATGAAAGAAATATCTCTTTCACCTAATTAATGTTGCTTTTAGTTATCTCAATATTTCTTCGATTTAAAGAAACCAAAATATTTGATTCACAAAAAGATGAATTACCTATTTTGAATAGAAGTATTTTCAACTCAAGAAATATTTCTTCGTTTCAAAGAAATGGCGCCCAAAGAAATAATTTCTTTGAATCAATACACGATTTTGTTGCCTTCAAGCATTATTCAGTACAATAAAGTAAACGGTACGTTTGCCTGAAAGAAATGGAATAAAAGGAACGCATATTTGTTGATCCCCGAATTTTTTTGCAGTATTAAAGTTAAAATAGATATGTCTAATGTTCGCGCATTTGCGATAAAGCTCAAAATAACGAATTAGAGCGAATTTTTTATTATTTTTGTGCGAAATCAATTTTATGAGAAACAAAAATGTTTCCTAAAATTAGTGCTTGAAACTATAATTATATTTCGAAAACTATACATCAATAAGAAAATCCTTATACATCGTAAATTGAGTGATATATGTATGTATATGTTTGTGCATGTGATGTAAATGTTTTTTTAAATAAAAACTATTTTTCCTATAAACTACCATCGAATCGAACTACAATTTACAAAGTTTCGGTCCAATCAGAGAAATTTGATATTTTAGTAAGAAGACTTGAAAAATAATGCCCCATATTTGAACGTAGTAGTAGAAGTCATTGATAAGATCTTTTCATCAATAAAAAAATTGTTTCTGATCAGAAAAATATCATTAAATCAAATAAAAACATGGAAAATATTCGAAAATATGGTTTTCATGTTCAAAACATTTAGAAACTACGAGCTTTCAAAAACAATAAAAATTTATGAACTTGTTTTTAAAAAGGTCATGATCTTTACCGTAAACATAGTTTGAGTATACAATAAAAGTATGTATTTCTCTAAAAATATATAGGTACAAAGCAATGTTTTCTTATATAGTCTGGCATTACGTTCCCCTCTGTCTTATAAAAATTTGTGTGTTGGGGAGGGCGAGCGGGGCTCCAATTTTTTTGCGTAATTTAAATTCAGACTCTTGAATGAAAGAAGTGGGATAATCTTGATGAGTGGGTTTGTAGATCTAAACTTTTCCTCTTTAATTACAGAGAGTATAATAAAACAAGTATAATATTGCACTACTGATACAAAATTTCATGACGACGAGACACTTCGTAATTTATAATAATAATTATTTTTTCTCGTAGTTACTTTGGATGGTATGTGCCCATATAGATTTTAAAGTAACTGTGCAGATGTGTTGCGTCCCAAGAGATATATTTCACAATATATTTTATTCAATTAAAAGATGGTTTCTTGCTTTAGAATCTAATTTTTGTCAAAACTAGAAAACCGGCATCAAGATAACTACCAAATGACCAGAAATAAAATGACTCTGTACAAGAATATAGGTTTTAGAAATTAAATATATATTTATTGAATGAAAGTAAAAGGAAATATATGATTACAGTCATGAAATATGGAGTATGAAGAATTTATGTTGATAAATCAAACGTAAAACATGATAGTACGGCCGGATACTTTTTTTTACTAAGCTTCAAATTAAGTCTCCATGTCTGGCTTAGTCCACCTTAAACAGTGATGACGAATTAGCAAAAAGTATACGAAAAGAGAAAAAGATCGTAAGAGGTATCAATAAAATTATAAAGTACAGATTTTTAAATTAAGGTGGAATTTTCTATTCTCTCGTTTTCAAGACCGTGGGCTGGGCCCGCTGCGGGTGAGTGATGGCAAGAATATTGGCCGTTAGATTGAGGTGACAGTTCAGTCCTTGTGCCCTGTGTACGTCCTTCTGTTTGTGACAGATAACCTTTTGGTTGTGTATATATATATATATATATAGTTTCGATTTTAGAATTTCAGCAAGGATGCTAAATTTTAAAGGATGAAGAAATACTGGAGCTTTCTGATGCAAGACTGTTGACGGGCCAACTTTTAGATCCGGAGTTTAAAGTTTCCATGGTTCTTCTGTTGTTCAATTTCTGCTGCTCATGGCAAGCTCGTAAAATGGTCATCAGCTGAAGATGGTTTGATGGTTTCTGAACTGATGAACTTCTAAACTTGGCGCAAACTGTTGGCGGCGCAACTCTAAACTGATTTCTCCTTCGCAATCGGCAGTATTGATGAACGTTGGGCTTCTTCAGATCCACATATGGGCGAATGATTTAAATTGGGGGTATGCCTGTATTCCAATAAGCGTCCATTATTGGTGATTTAAAAGAAAGTCTTTAAAAGAAAAGTCTTAATGCAACTTATCCTTTACCAAGTACCAAAGGGGTAAGTAGTTCTAGATATAGTGTTGAATGTATGTAGGGTGGAATAACCAGTCAGTGATTAGAGATATTAATATGCTCATATTTGGATAGCCATGCAGTTAGTCAAGATTCATAGCATCCCTTTTCAGACATCGAGGATTAGGAAGTTTTGGTTGTAGTGGTCGCAGTATGTCAAGTATAATAAGCAATCAGTGATTAGAAATCGTGATATGTCCATATTTGGTGAATGGCGCAGTTGTCTAAAAACATGTATACTTTCTTAGATACGCAACGGGTAGGAAGTTCTGAATGTAGTAGTAATTTGCTGATTATCGATGATTGACGTTTCCGTGATAAATATTTTAGTTTCTCGCGACAGTGTCGTATCTGGTGCCTGTAAATGCCTAATAAAGACGTGAGAATTATACATATATGCCGTGCAGGATCCAGTATTTTTGGACATAGGAAATTGAAAATATAGTCAATTTTCGTCGTTATCTTAATGATTGATTCTTAGGTCCATAACTGGTGAGCGTCTATAGTCAATAATATTTGCGTATTAGTTTCCACAGAGGTTTATACAATATTTCGATATGATCTTTCAATAAATATAATTCATTTGTTGGAAATAATAATTAGTTCAACAGAAGTAATTCAAATTCTGTGAAATTTGAAATATGTGTATATGTATACATACGTTATTGAAAAACTATAATAATGCCACAAGAGTTTCACAAACTTTAATTATCAAAAACAAAGTAAATAAAATATTGATTATTGATCCTTTCGCTTAAGAAAATTGTGTTCCTAAAATTTAATTGAAAGTGAAAAACTTTGTTCAATTCAAACTTTCTAAAACTTTCTTATTTCAATCTTGGCTATACATACAATGAAGCATATGCAAGAATATCGGTGCCTGAAACTAATATACGCAGAAAAATTAAAACATTTATAATATTTTGGCACGGACAATCTGATTTACATGAATATACATAAAAATTTTGTAATGCTATTTCAGTTTAGGGCTATATTCATTGTTTATGTATTCAAATTTTTAAAACTTAATCGAATTAAAATTAATTCAGAGATATAATAATCCCAAAGATACTCTTTCTCCTTGCAATACATGGAGAAAAATAAATATATTAGGATATAATGTTTTCATATTTAACTATAGGACGGCGATCTGGGTATTGAGGCATAATATTAAGAGATTAAAATATTAGCATACATACATGTTTAGAACATTTATACATGCATATTTAAAATTTAGAGTAATTTGCATCAAAAGAGAATAAAGCAAAGGGTTATATCAGGCTGAAATTGTCTTCTTTTATAATTCGTGGTCAGACTATACAAGGAAGTAACTTGTTCTTTTATAATCTGTACAATATATATTTAATTTATTCAGGGCTTATTCTGATTTCTTGTTTCTCATAGATCTCATTCTCATATTTTTCACGATGAAAATGAGAAATCATTTAAAATCAGTTTTATACAGTTAAGTGGAATACTAAATCCTACTTTTCACAAGACTATGAGCATGAAAACATACGAAAATATCATTTTAGAGGGCAAACATGGAAGAAAAAAAAACATGAAAAACTTGTTTTTTCCATTATATTTGCAGGTATTCTCATGGCCATATTTGTAATCAGTGCATTAAAATATATCGATATACGTGCTTTCAAAAATGTAAAATATTTATGAACTCGTATTGAAAAATGTTTCATTCTCTACCGAAGTTGAGAATTTGATAATATAAATTATTTATGCATTGGAGGATTTTTTTACATACTTTTTCAATATGCAAGGATAAAAAAATATGAAAAATGTATTAACTTGTTTAAAAAAATTTCCAACCATAAATCATAAATGATAAGAATTTTAAATAAGTTATCTCATTCTATGTCACAGCTTTACAAATTCTTCCATTGCTTAAAAATTCGTGACCAGTGTGATTCATAGCAGAAATTGTCTTCTCGGTATAACTTATATAAGCTGCTTCTTGAATTTCGGATATCATTTGAAATCAGAACTTCAAATAATAACCTCTTCAAAATGTCACCGATTTTCATTCTGGTACTAATTACCACATTAGAATCAGTGGGTATGTAGATTTCAATTATTATAATAAGTTTGATTCTTAAATTAATGCATTAGCCAAAAATTGTGATGATAACTGATTTCAGAACATTGTAATGAAAAATGCAATGGGCGATTGAAAAAAGGTTACCATTTTAAGTACCAGCCATTTCACACATTTTTCTCCATTAATAATCTTTTTCTAAAAATATATTGATAAATTACTTATATCAATGCATATTGAAGCTTCGAAACTTTAGAATAATTTGCTTAGAAATTACGAACAAAAAGGAAAAAAAATATCTTGTGACCCTACACCAAAAATTAAAAAGGGCAAATTGCTAAATAATATTAACAATTCTTTTCAAATATTTTAGATTCACAGATTTACCTTATATTATGTTGAAGAAGATAGAAATCAGAAAAAGGGTTCAATATTTTAGAGTTAGGGATTTCAAATATCAGGTCAAATTCTGTTTCAAAAGATTGTTGTATGCTCACGAAGCTTTGCTACTGAAGCACATAACATGCAAATAATTATTAAAGAAGCTATTCGCTAATTGTATACCTACAAAGATTGTAGTACCGTCAAAAATATATTTATCTCAGTTGATTCTAAAACAATGTAAATAATTATTACTATTTATGCATAATTTTTGTTATAAAATGTATCACAATGCTCCATATTAAATAATTACACTAAAAAATGGTAGGATATTTTGGAATGCTGAAGTCAAAATCATATTTCACATATATTGGGTGTACCAAAATTCCCGGGACAGCTGAATATTTCCTCAGGGAAGATATTTTTCAGGGAGGCCAAGGTCATTCTTGAAGTAACTTCCAACGAGGAATTTAATGGTGATATTTATTTTGATCTTGACCATGACCTTCACGGTCATTTCAAGGTCAAATTGATTTTTTCAAATTGGAACCCCTATTTTTGACCCTGGGAACTGAGAGAGCGGAAAATTTTTCGTCCAGATATGACCTTAACCAATCGAAAATTTTAAGTGGGAAGGTCATGGCAAATTCAAACAACGTACAGCAGGATGACTCGACTGGCATGCATTTTTGAAGAAAATTTCCTGGTGAAGGTCCTGGTCAAATTCAAGGTCAAGGTCACTAATCGATCGGGGGTCGAAAATGCTACAACTCTTAAGTTGGACATTTAATTCCAAAATGCATGCCAGTCGAGTATCCTACTGTAGGTTGTTTGACCTTGCGATGAACTTCCCAGGTCAAATTTTCGATTGGTCCAGGTCATATCTGAACGTAAAATTTCCCGCTCTTTCAGTTCCCGGGGTCAAAATAAAGATCACCGTTGAGTAGTCAGCCGTCGCGGGACTTTTGGGACACCCATATAAATATTTTCAGTTTGAGATGGGATTGATAATGTATATAATTTTACATTTTACATTCCATATTTCATTTCTGATTTTACACATATCATTGTTCTGTTGTCAAATTCACGTCATATATGTCGAAGCGGTCTTAAATACAGCTCTGAAATACGACTTGATTTTGAAAAAAACACTTGCAGTTCAATGAAATATAAATTGAAATGTACAAAGTAAAATATTAAATCATACATAATCGACCTCTGCTCGGAATATATTTTTATAAGATCGTTTAAAAAGATTGTTCTATCATAGGTAAATTTCACGTATCGCCACATAAAACCACCTCGAGGGTAGGCTTAATTAAAAAAATTTTTGTCGGTTTGGAAAGTTTTTCTCTCGAAAACATCAGAGTCTAAAATGGCCAACTTTTTGGCAACTCTTTCATCTGTTAACTTTCTAATTACAAAAACATCATGAGAAACGTATCTGTATATAATATTCGTTTCATTAGAGGTGCGCATACGTTTATTCGAATTTTCAATACAAATTTAGACACGCTTGGAACATTGCATTTTTCGAAGAAGAAGAAAGTCCAACTCTAAATCAAAGTGGCTTGGTTTCTTTAGATTACTACAATTTTAAAAATGAAAATAACTCCTCTTTCTCTGGTCAAAGAATGGATCCAAAAGTCAAGTCGAATGCATTTTTTATTATAAAAAGGAGTAATTTTCATTTCAAAAACTGTATTAAACTGAAGAAATCAATCTGGTTGAATGAAAAGTTCAATTCTTCTCCATTTAAAAAAATCCCATGTTAAAATTTTGTCCAAATGGCCATAGCTGGGTAAGCATGATTGGTCTGCCCTATCAGATATTTGGTTCATATTTGGTTGGTGAGTTTCTAACATTATAAGACTATTTTACTCCAAGTGCCAACTTCAAAAACAAATTTTTACAAACGTTACAAAAAAATGTTGAGAAATTATTTTTTCTCGAAAGTGGCTGAATCAATTTCGAAGGTTTGAATGTATATTGTTTAATATATTACAGAGGTTGTAAAAAAAATCTGCCCGCCGCGCGGGCACATTCTCATCGCGCGCACTGTTGGTTCTCGCGCTTCGCGCTCGGTCTTTGTATTTCCCTCACATTTGAGCGCAGGCCTTTTAAAATTAAAAGTCAAAGCATCGACAACTGGAATTTGGTAATTGTGAATCTCTTTTGTTAAAGCTCCTTTGTCTTCAACTGACTCATCTTTATCACATATCTCGTGCTTCGTATTGGATTTTTACAAAATGCGAACTTTTCTACATTATGTTCAACTCTATTATATCAAATGTATATCATATTTATTTATGTACTTTGGTCTGAGATTGCTAATTCAGATATTGCAAAATAAAGTACAAATTTGTTATTAGAAATTTTATTGCAACTTCTGTCGTTTTTCCATCAATTCAATTTGTTTATTTTCAATTATATTTTTAAGGATTTCAACTTAAAATACTCATCCTAGCGTAAGGTTTTTCTAAGCAAATTTATAGATATAATTTAGGCGAAAAATGTTGTTAAATAAAATGTTATTGTAACTCGGTGACCTTTTTCCCGAAAGTTAATTTTTTTATTCATAATATATTTTATAACAAGAGTTTATAACAAATTTGTGAATATTTTTTGGTTGAATAACTTCTGTCTTTTCAATTTTCATCTCTCGTGTCATTTCTCCCAGAATTAAGTTTTTTTATTTTTAATCTTACTTTTTGTACGATGAAAATTTAAATTTGCAGTTTTTCAAGGAAATTCAAAAAGTTGTTATGATAATCTTGTAGGGCTTTCAAGAATCAATGTTTTGCTTATCTTGACTTTTTCACATTTCGTGCCTTGCTCGGCGCAAAATGTTAATTTCCGTTTTTTATTTTTTTACTTAGAAGATGCTATAACTCTAATAATTTTTCTTTCATCGAAAAAAGTCATGAAAATAAATTGTTCAAGTTTCTGATCACTACGCACAGCCGTACACCGAATTTTTAAATCTTGAAAAAAATGGTCTGAACAATTTTGAAAATGCTCTGTTTCAATTATCATCCAAAATGGCTGGTTCACGAACTCGAGCTTTTTTTTCATTATATTTTCTGACTGAAATTTCAACGATTTTATAGAAAATTCAACTATTTAGTTGAACATCAATTTTTTTGTTAAAAATTCATATTTATTGGTTGAATATTCAAATGTTTGTAGAAAATTTGTCTTTTTAGATAAAAAATTTAACAATTTACTTGACATTTTTTTGCGACTGAAGAATCTTATTAGGCTAAAATATCAACTATTACATTTTTTGCTGCCAATTCATGTTTTTTGGTATAAAATTCAACAACGTGGTTGAAAATTAATTTCTTTGGTTGAAAATTCGCCTTTTTGGCTCAACTATCTGAGTATAAAATTCAAGTTTTTAGTTAGGAATCAACTCTTTTTCAAATACTCATATTTTTCTTTTCGAAATTCAAGTGTTTTGTAGAAAATTTATCTTTTTGGCTTGAAAATTGAATTTTATTGATTTCCAACATATTTTGACTTGCTATTAAATTTTCTACTGTTTACGTATTTTGTAACGTTCAGTACACCATGGGTTTGCGTAACCCACGCGGACACTTTATTGCGTCACTCACTGCTCGGCTGCTTCAGGAGCTCTGACGACGCCACACCATAACTTGACACTGTCAAATAGCGCGGAATTCAAATTTGGCCTAGGTTACCCTAACCCACGGTGTACTCAGAGGGTTAAGTTTGCTCAAAGTGCACCACGTGGAGGTTGTTAGTCAGGTTTGTACCCCTCAACATTATATACACTATACACAATATATAAAATATATACACTATATACATTATTAGAAATGTATACACCATATGCATTATACAAACTATATACCTATATAAACTCAGCACTACATATATATTATTCTAAATCTGTACTGCCTTAACGAACTATATGTTTGATCTTATTTCACCCGTGAAGTATATACACTGAATACACTACCACACTATCATACACTGCACGCACTATGCAAATTTATAGATATGCACATTTCAATACGTGAACTGCGTACACCACATTGGAACACGATTCTTAGTCATAAAATTCATTCAATCTTCATCACTATCCTCATATATTGGAGGATCAATCTTGTTTTTTGTAAATAAATGACTGAGAATTTCAGGTGGTCTCAAGAATTTCGCTCAATATCGTGCATGTGATAGATGATAGGTAACAACTGCTATATGTGAATAGCATCCTACAGTTCTTCAAAAATTTGCACATTATTCATCATTTCTTCGAATAGCTCTACATCGGACTGCAATCTTTTTCCAAATTGGTTGGACAGGAATGCTGCGATCCTAAAGCTAATCCTAATCCTAATCCTTCAACTTTGGGAAGCAATTTATTGTCGATAACTTCATCTAATTGTCGATATTTTTGTTTTCACTTACCATGAACTGCCTCAACAGTCCAACGAATTTTAGTCACAAATCACGAATCATTTGACTCAGTAGTTATCAACTGTGATCTGTTTCGCTTTAAGGCAGGCCTTAGTACATTGAATACTTTCGTTTCCGATAGATTTACTACGTCCCGGAAGCCGCAATCAAGAATGAAAGAATCTCCTTTCTTCATCAATTTGGACAGCCCATCGGGATTCTGAATAACTTTCTTCAATGTTTCTGCATCATTTTGATTCGGATAGAACAGACCAAGCATTTCGAGGAAATATCCATCAGTTGTGCAAACTGTAATGGGTTTATAAAGTGGAACTTTTTTTTGTCCTGAAAATTATTTTTTTGGATATTCGTTATTTCGACTTTTTTGGTGTCAAGCATAAGTGCCATCGAGAATAACCATCAGTTTGTCAGAGGCATTGTACAATGTCTTCGCCATCTTTGTAGTGTGATCTGCAATTATATCGCATCTTAATACAGCATCGAACCCAAAATGGAAAGGGAAGTATATATCTTTCAAAAGATTTTATTATCGACTCGGAATATTCTGAGATGAGTTGCTCTCGTTCAAGTTCCAAAACAGCAGAAATGATTTTATTGAGTTTTCCATTCGTAATTTGAACAAGAATACTATAAAAGCTTATGTCACTGTACGGGTTTCACTATTTCTTAAAGACGTCATCATATCGTGAAACTTATTAATGTTTTACTAATTCAAGCCAGTGAAAATTTGCAGTTTTTTTCTGGAAAGTTGAAATCTGCAGGTTTGTTGAGAACTGCAGTATCGCATTTGATGCTTAGACCGCTCATAATTTCATCAGCTCTGAAGCCTTCATACTCGAAGTTTTTGAATAGTCCCGCAATTTGCTCAGGTGTTCATAAAAAAAAACTATTTTTCATCCGATGATTTTGAAAACATCGATGTCCCTTTGCGATATGCATAGATATGCATAGATGTGCAGACAGAGTATATTGGAGCGTCAACTATAGGACAGCCCTTGAAGATGAATAAAGAGACTATTTCTAGAAGGTTAAAACAAGAGGTTCAAATTGATTATCGCAGAGTTTCGGCGTTTGATCATTTCTGATTTTCGACTTGAACGTCATAGCGAGTCCAACTGATCATCACAGAAGGCAGAATTGATCATTATAAAGGGTCGAATCGCTCGTCACAGAGGGTCGATTTGATCATCTCAGATAGTCGACTGGATCTCCTCTGACAGTCGAATTGCCCATTTTAAAGGGTCAATTTGATTATCCTACATTTTCTAAATTTGTTTTCCTTTTCCTACGTAGTCCAGTCTCTCTCTTATAAGAGACTGCAATTTATAAAATTAAGTGGATCCTATAAAACCTGAAATTTTATATGAAATACATAAATTCTGAAAGAATTTTTTATTCTTTGTGGATAGCGAAGTATATGAGACATAATTTGATATGCAAAAGCATTGCACATTGACAATATATTTGAAGCACGAAGGGCTGAGGACAAGGTGGGGCGTCACGGTACTGCACTGAATTGTAAGATTTCAAACATTGGAGCGAATTCAGAAACCAATATCCCACATCTCATTACTTTCTGCATCATCAATGAATGCCGAAATTTTTGGTTCACTTTCCGTCATGTTTTCTCTTATACACTTCACTCTCCACGCATGCTAGAAATATCAAAAAGCAGTTTGAAGTCATTAAAAATATGTTTAGGTTCAATAAACAGCAAATATGACGCTGAACGGCTCAATGACATTCACTCACTCCGCACATGCTCTGAAACATGGTGCTTCCAACTCTCGTATATCCTTCACACTGCATTCATCGTGTCGACAACCGGATTTGTTGATTGGCGCGCTTATTTGAAATAAATAATTGTGAAAAGCAACTTTATACGGCAAGTAATAAGACTAATGTTATTAAAAATAATTGTTTGCCCCCAAGAAAGACTTGTTAAGTAAAATTTAAATAATTTTTTAGATTTTCTACTTAAAAATAGATGATCGGTTTCAATTTTGAAAAAAGTAATATCTTTTTTATCTTAAATGTGAATTTACGAGAATTTCTAATATTCGTATGTACTTTACATTTATCATTTGTTGTGAAGATTTGACTTGCATATTTAATCATTTTAAATAAACACGCCAACGTTAACTAATCAGGTTGTCCCTCCACGATGGGTCATTTGTTCTACCATTAAACTATGCAAGATACGAAAAAAGATGAATGGAAAAACATTGTGCATCCAAAAAAGATCTAAAAATTCGTTATTATTCACTTTTTGATAGAACGCGTAGTTTTTGTATTATTCGTAAAAGAAAACATTGAAAATTAAAAAATTGAATTTTTGGACAAGCGACAAAAGCTGCGAAAAAAATTAATTTGCAAAATTTACTCATTGAAAAAAGAGCTTCAAATTTGTCATTAACCATTTTTTGATAGGATGCGTAGTTTTTGTTTTATTAATGAAAAATAAAATTGAAAATTAACAAATTAAATTTATGGAAAAACGACACAAGCTATGCAAAAAATTAATGATCAACAGTTGCTCATCCAACAAAGAGCTACAAATTTATAATGTATAATTTTTTTATAGGACGCGTAGTCTTTATTTTAATCGTAAAAAATAACATTTAATATGAAAAAATTAAATTTTTTGAAGTGAGGATGTATATTTTTGGATTGAATCGCAAATGATAACATTGAAAATGAACAAAAAATAAATTGATCGAAAAGCGACACAAGCTGCGAAACATATCAATGCATATTATGAATTGTGATGATATGTTTTGAATATCAATGTAGTGAAGGCCTTTTCCGCTTTTTTGATGTTTTTATTTAAAAATTGCCGACATGTTTCGACTCGGATCATTAATATTATTATTTCAATTAATATTCTAAGATACCGGAAAAAATTAAAACATAAGTGTTTTGAAGTCATACATTTTTCAGGTTAATATACATTTAATATAATAGTCTCGAACATCATGTCGGAAAATTCGCATTTCGGATAAAATCGAGTCCGGAGTACGAGATACTTGATGATAATGTGTTTGTTAAAGCCGAAGGAGCTTTAACAAAAGAGAATTCACAATCACCAAATTACAGTTTTTGATGCTTTGACCTCTTATTTTTAAAGGGTCTGTGGACAAATTTGGGGGAAGCACAAAGGCGGAGAGCGCAGCGCGAGCCCGTGCAGAAATTTCGAAAGGGCTCTAGTTGGGCCCTGACTAGTTTTCCCTATCGCCAATAGGGATATTACGAGGGAAACTAGTCGGGCCCCATTTGAAACGTAAAGCTTTGGCCACGGGGCCCTACTATATTTTCTAGTAGAATTCCAATGAGGGTCGCACGCCTACAACCCTATCAAAGATAAGGGCCCTTGTGTTTTATTTAAGTTATTGGGATGAATAATATTCTGCACTAACATTCAAATTAGAAGTATTTTACACATTATTTAATATAATAATGATAATGTAATATGATAATTTAATATTATTAATTATTATTATTATCGACAGCAGCTCAGAGCTTTTATCCTCCTTCTCAGTCCTTGGCGTTTAAAAGTATATGTTTCAATTCCGTGAGGAAAACTATCTCATTGATATTTTGGCCCGTTGAATCTTTACGTGTATTGGAAATAGCAGCTGAAATAATAATAGTATACTAAAAATGCCATTTGCCTAATTATAATTAATTTATTTTGATTTTTGTACATATTGCGATTTTTGTAACTTTACTTATTTAACATTTCTTGTATTATAATATAGGAGAATATTATTTTTATGTTGTGTTATTCTTAGATTATATTTACTGTTATATTATCCGTATAAATAACATATGTTAAATTATTATTAAATTATTTACCTTTCACGTGGTCGTCAAACACATTACAAAATTACATCAAGAAATAAAAATACAAGACTTGAAAGCTCATTGGCGAAGCACTGGACAGCTGCACTTGACGTAACCTCCTTACCTTTAACTGACACATACGTGCCTGGTTCAGAAGAAAATGTTCAATAGTGCCCTAAATCAAGTAAAAAATATTTGAATTGTTTTTAGCTATGTCGGTAAAAAACCTACTTGCGTTGAAATATTCTTTGTGATAATTTATGCACCGAAAATCAATTTTATTGTCAAATAAAGAGCAATATATCACTTTTAAATATTTTCTTGTAACTCAAAGTCAATACAAATTATTTCAATGTCAACATTCCCCATATATTATTGTTGCAACATATTGCAAATACATTCTCATTACCGTATATCACACATTATATGGTCAAATAGTCAAGAAATTCACCGTAAATCTAAGAAAATAGCGAAAAAGTCGACTTTTTTCGATTTTTTGAAACTTCAAAGTCAATAAGGCAGAGTGAAAAATATTTTAATGGAATTATCGCTATACAGGTATCAATCGACTTGCTTTGAACTATTTTTATTAATAATATAAATCTCAACAAAAAATTTTGTGCTCTTCAAATTTGAAGACGTGCTTCGTTTTTTGTGATTTTAGCTATATCTACGATGCGGAGACAGAAGAAATTTTTTTTTTCATGAAACTTTAGGGGAGTGTTTTCGACTCCCAAAAGAAAGTTTCCATTGGTATTGGAACTTTGAGCAAAAAACTTTTCTTTTCCGATACGCCCTAGTGCAGGTGTATGGGGTATGCAATAGCGCAAAAAAAAAAAAAATTAAAAATGCAAGATGTAAAGTAAAATCAATGCGAAATATGATGCTCAAATAAGAGTCATAAATTAAAATTGAGAAGACTCCTTGTTTCAATAGAATCGCATACTTTACAGGGGTGAACAAAATAATTCTTTTTTCAACTGTGAAGCAACATGAGAATCATGCTCGCAAAAAAATGTATTGCAAATGAGGGCGCGTGCGTGTATTATGAGAAAGAAATGCGGCTGTACCATGAAGCTTTCATAATTTTTTTTTGCAGTATCTCAACATTTTTTTTAATCCTTTCTAATTGCCAGAATTGACTACATTTTTTTGAGCCGCTGTGATATATTGTTCAACATACAGGGTGTCGTGCGAGTTATACTTATCTTTGTAGGGGCGGGTAGAGCGAAAAAAAAAACAATTTGAAAAGTTCCATATACTTTTTGGGTCTAATACGTATGTTGGGACTTACAGAGCTTTGACATTGTACTTAGGTCCGCCGCTTTTGTGACAGTGTGCGTGCATGCAGACTAGTGATCTCAGAACTACTTCCCCTTTAGCGCCAAGTTCAAGACGTTCTAGGTGTGCAAAAAAGCGAAATCTAAACTCGCTCGAGAATTTAAAACTTTTTAATGAAATAAAATCAGTTGCACTTTCAGTAATTTTTATCCAACTGTGCACGTGTCCAGATGGCATTTGTAACACTGTACATGTGCGAAAAGTCTTACTTCGAAAAATCGAAAATTCTTGTAATCCTCAAAGTGGTGTATCCCAATAATTTTTTTATCAACTTAATGCTTTTGAAGATGATGTTCGAATATCCCCAGGGAACCACCCCAGCGGATAAATGTGTCTGAATTTTCCTCAGGTGTATTAGGGATATTTTTACATCACATACTTACGAATATCTAAAAATTTCCATAATATTCAAAGTCCTTATGATTTTTTATGAACTTAGTAACCTGAAATATGGTATTCCAACACTCCCCCCCCCAATCCCTTAAAAACCACTCCTGCATCAGTTACGCCGATCTAAATTTTTCTTAAAAGTGCTAGGATTTCTTGCCATATTTTACAAAATCATCAAATTGATTAGCCTCAATGATTTTTCAAGAAACCAAACGAGCCAGAGGATGATGCTTCAACATCCCTCCGCAAAACACCCCTGGAGTAAGTTCGATCTAAATTTTCCTAGAGAAATACTACGATTTCTTGCCATACTTTACACAATCATCAAATAGATAAGCCTCACTGATTTTGTCATCAGGGACTGATGTTCTCAATGGAGGTAATCGCCTCCAGGTGTATGATGAATGTTTTCAACTCACATTCTCATGGAAATCTGAAAATTTCCATAATGGTCAAACTCCTTATGATTTTTTTTATTAACTCAGTAAACTAAAGGCTGATATTAATACCCCCCTTCCCTCAAACCCCCCTTTACAGTGAGTTCGATCTGAATTTTCTTACAGCAGTGCTAGGATGTTAGACCATATTTTACTCAAGTATCAAATTGATCAACCCCACTAACTTTTCAAATCAGTTTCCTGAGGATGTTGAAACATCATCTTCGAGAGCATTAAGTTGATAAAAAAATCATTGGGATAAACGACTTTGAAGATTACAAAATTTTTTCGATTTTCCGGAGTGAGACTTTTCGCGTCTGTGCACGTGTACAGTTGTACAAATGCCACCTGGGCACGTGCACAGTGGAATACAAATTACTTACAATTCATTTAATTTCATTAATTTCATTATTCAATTGGTAAAAGTTTGAACTTGTCGAGCGAGCTAAGATTTCGCTTTTTTGTACACCTCGAACGTCGTGAACTTGGCGCTAGAGAAGTGATGCTGACGATCCCTAATCTCCATGAACGCACACTGTCACAAAATCGGCTCACCTACATACTATTCCAAAGCTCTGTAGGTCTCAAAATACGTATCGGACCCAAAAAGTTTAGGGGATTTTCGATTTATTTTGTATTGTTCTACCTGCCCCTACAAGGATGAGGATAACTCGCGGGACACCCTGTATATTTGCAACATCAAAATTGATTCAGCCATTTTTGAGAAAATTTATTATTTTGATGTTTCAAAATATTTTTATAACTTTTGTAACAAATTTTTTTTGACGTTGGTACTTGGGGTGAATTAGTCTTATTATAGCAGAAACTCACCACCCAAATATGATTCAAACAACTGTTAGAGCAGACCAAGCATGCTTACCCAGCTATGGCAAAGTATTGAAAATTCAAATAAACGATGTCCAATGATGTCCTGTGGTTATCCTAGATATACTTTTTGGATAATTTCTGAATAATCTAAAAAGAGCGAAATCTGTATATCCCTGGGATATTCATAAGATATCCTAGGATGTTTTCTGGACGCTTCTTGCACATTAAAATATTTAACGTAAATATCTCTGAAAGACCCACAAAACATCCCAAGATATTATATAGATAGCCCATGGATATGGAAATTTTCCTATATCCAAAAAATATCTCTAGGATATCCACAGGTTATCTGGGAAATAAAATACAATATCCTGTACAAGGGATGTATTTTCTATAATTTCAAATTTGACTTTATATTTTGCACACTTCATTGTTTTTGTTGCTAATTTCACTTCGTATTTCAGAGCCCACTTAAACTCAGCTTTGACATACGATGTAAATTTTACACCAAAACGATGACATGTGGAAGATGAAAAGTGATATATGAAGTGTAAAATATGAAACTATATACTTAATCGACCCCCTGTACTGGGAAAATTGACTTATTAGACAAATTTATATAAAATATTAATTATTTTTCTAGCTACTTCCTATCAAGACTGCAGAAATGGATATCGAGATCCTGTTGGAACAGCATGTCCAAAAACATGTGAAGGTCTCAGTAGACCTCACCGTCCTTGCCCAGAAGTAAGTTCAATAAAATGTAAATATGTGGGCGTCCGCATGAAAACGGCACTTACGGCCGGTATGGAGTTACGTTTAGCGGCATATAGCAGGATAAATTTCCGGCATTTTAAGCTAAAAATAAACCCTCTAAATTGAACAAACAAGTCACTGGAACATCTTTGAAGTTGGAACTTCGAAAAACGGGTTTTCGTGAAAAACGCATCTAAACATGGCGAGTGCCATAAGACAAATGTTATATTTTTTCTTCGAACGTGACATATATCTACTAACAGTCAATATCTGGATATGAGTATAGTCCAATTTATTTACCATAGGTCATGGCATCATCCCCCCACAAACCCAAAAATAATAATTTTGACTTCAACTTAGAAAAACGCGAATATCTCCTAAGGTAGAACCGACCACAAAAGGGCATGTCATCGAAATGAAGGCCAAAATAAAAGATGCGTTAATTCTTTTTTTAACTTTTCGGTCAGTGTTCAGACCCTCATCAATAAAAAAAATTTACTAAGTCTGTAAAAAACATAAGAAAAATAAAAATCTATAAACAAAATAAATGATAATTGAAATTTCAAGTCGGTGAAAGTTTGTCTCATAAAAGGAGGCCTCCAATTTTAAATCTATCAAAATGAATATACTTGGTTCTCCAATTTATTTTAAAGATAAAGAAAAGTCTTTAAATTAATTTTCACAGGATTTTATTTTAATTTTGAATGGCACCAGGCAAAAGTCATATTTTTCCGCTCTGACAGAAAGTAAACCTGACAAACGAGCACATATTTAAAGATAACCAATGAAAATAATGTCGCATAGCCGTAGCCCATTAGCTTGGCGAAGTGTCGCGGGTACCTTAAAATCTCTATTACGAAATACAGATCTCAGGGGTCTTTCAAATAAATGCAATCACTGCTTTTATATCATAAAAATAAATAAGGTGTAAAGATTTATTTCAAGGAATATACAAATTGAGACCTCATAAGAAGAAAAATATAAAATGTCACACTTGACAGCCAACAAGTTCAAATAATAAAAATCCCCTTGAAAAAAATACGGTAAAACATTTCATCAAAATTTGAGAGCGAATTCCACCCTGGAGCCATATGCCATATATGCCCTTTCTTTCCACAATTGTGACAAGGCACGAAAAACATACGATGGCGAAAGCTGCCCGCGCCGTCTGTCTTCTCGTCTTCTCCCTTGGAGGGCTATGCGGACAAGAGGCCCATACGCAGCAACCACAGTCACGACAGTGGACCCCCCCCCCCGACCTACACCTACATAGCCTACAAAACAACTTCATTTTTCAGGGGCAGACCTCCCATTCGTGCCCTGTGACGGCGCAGTTAGCGTAAAGCCGGAGACGCACCCACCTCTCAACGTCCTCCTACATGGCCCCCCTCCAATGCAAACTATCTTCTTGACTATCATCAGACTGCCGAGACTCTTCCGTCAGAACATGGACCACCTCGGGAAGGTTTGCCAGGACCGCTGGTGGGAGGTCCTCCTGGACCATCTTGGGGAGGT
Organism: Andricus grossulariae; assembly: GCA_011634705.1. Taxonomy (NCBI): domain Eukaryota; kingdom Metazoa; phylum Arthropoda; class Insecta; order Hymenoptera; family Cynipidae; genus Andricus; species Andricus grossulariae. The sequence continues at coordinate 21,682 of JAABKJ010002342.1, forward strand.
CCTCCTGAACCGCTTGCGGACGTTCCTCTTGAAACACTGGTGGGATGGTCGGCGATGCAGGCTGCCCCTGTGGCGTCTATTCCCTTCACGGCCTAGTCCTTAACAGAGGTAACGGTTCACCCTCCAGGGTTGATAAAGCCTTCCGGCCGTTGGGCCGCCCTATCCTTTCCACTGCACTTCAATAGCTCAGGACTGATTGGTTCAGATGGGGCCGGACCCGGAATTGGTTTGCCTCCGCCCACAATCTGTGAATGATGGAGACTGGTTCTGGTACGGGCTCTGTGGTGGAGACCGTGATTCCTTTGAACAGTTCAGTTGGTCTTATTCGGCTTTTTGCTCGGTCTATACGCGTACTCAGGATGAAAAGAGTCTTCAGAGGGTGAAAGTAAAATGTCTTCATCGCCCCTAATGGGTGACGGCTCATAATCTTGGGCAAGGGTTGCAATTCATTATATGACCTAAAATCTCTGCGCCTGATCGCAAATCTGATTTGACGGCGCATATTGCTATAAGCTCCATCTAGTTGTTCTTTTAGTGGGATTGGACGAGGGTATTATCTATACAGCCCCATCATTTACGTCAAGTAATCCATACTGGATTCTTCCGGGCCCTGCCTACGTGAGATTATTTGTTCCTCCAGTCGCTTTTGATGATAATTAATATTTCCCAACCTATTACAAAAATCGTATTTATATTGTTGACAAGTTCTCCATAGAACCGAATGTGCCCAAGCCACACCAATGCTATACCATGTAAAAGGAAAGGCATTGCTATTAGAACGTCTTCCTCACTTTGCGAATATTTTGCCCACCCATCTCCTACTATACAAAAAATGTGACTACGCGCGTATCACCTCGTCCTGTACACTTTACATTCCACTCTCAAAATGTCACCCTGATAGGTACCATGTCTGATGGGTGTGTTTGGAAACCGAAATCTTCCCTATTTTCAAAAAATTGGAAATAGAGATTACTTAACCGTTCTTAAGTTTCGTTTCGAGTGCCGTAAATACTCATGTGGTTCGTTTTTCCCGATGATAAATGATTTGCAAAAAGTGGGATTGTAACTCCTGATATTTTTTGATTATTCGGTCTTGGTCTCGCCTCATTCGCTAAATAATCCGTAAAATTATGCACCACTCTAGTTCTGCTATTTAATTATGGTTGTGGCAAAAATGGTGCCCCATTAGAATGTGAATTTGAATGGGGGTTCTGAAAATACATACCGCCCTCAAAATATAACTTGTAGGGGCCCTCATAATCTTTAAGCCTGCCTGTATCCACGTAAACCGCCGAGAAGAGGGAGATTTAGTTCGGAAAGTGAACTGTCCTTTTCTCTTCCGGAGAATGCAGCCTACTTATCATCCGCGATGTCTATCATTAACTATTCTACTTGTGATGAAAGTATTTTTATTGGTGGTAACAGTAGTAGTTGAAACAATTGGGGTTCTAATTATCCTTCTGCTAAATGACCGGGATTTAGAGGGTGCGTAATTATTCTGAATTTGTTAAGAGTGAGATCCCGAGATTCCATTCAATGATGTGCTTCAACGAACTGTGGAAGGGGTGCTATTTCCCCTTGACATACTATAAATGTCTCGTCCGTAATTAAAGAAGTATCAAGTTTGATTCGACACCTATGGGATTAGAATGTTACTTGATTTGGCGTATCCTCATTCGTTGCCGTCCATACGGCCTCCCCCACAAATCTTTTAAAATACCGGACCGCCCTATCCACGACCTTTTCGCATTTACCGGTATTATTTACAAAATGTTCATTTAAAACAGTCCGAATTCTCTTCGTGATCAGATTTAACAACCAGCTATTTTCTTGCTGGGCCATGGTTGTTTTTATTTAAAAAAAAGTAAAGAAAAACAAATTGAATTGACCTAATCCCTCTCAACCGAAAAATCATTTCCATTTCCAACATTAAAATCAAAAAAATGTCAAAACGTTAAAATTTTATAAAGAAAAAGTTTAATAAAAGAAATTAAAGAACAAATTTCTTATCAAACGTACGTCGTTAAACAAATTTTTAACGAAAATATTATTCAAATGCAATGTTTCTTGACAATTTGCATTCTTACTGCTGTACAAAATTTTTTTTTTCTCCTTATCGATGGGGAAAATTTCTTTGAAGAATGTGGAATAATCATTCAACTACTTCTTTTTTTAATTTTGTATTTTTACTACATTGCGATTTTCAAGGGGATACAATTTTATTTCACAGATTTAATTCATCACGATAACAGAAAATTAATTACTTAAAATTATTTCTCTCATACAAAAAAAATGTTTTCAAGGGCATTTAAAATTTGTTAACGTTTTTTCTACTACATTGTGATTCTTTTCTTATCAATTGTACTTTGTTCGGAAATGTTCTGGGAATACTCGAATATTCATTATTAGTTATTGATAAGTTAGATAAAATTATATTTTTATTTAAATCGATATGAAATCTACTTTCTTATGAAAAAGTTTGTATGCAAAGGAGAACAAAGCATAAAAAGATTTACAATTCAACATTTGACATTCAAGATAATCTCCTTTTCTGCTCATTAGAGACAAATTCATAACAAAAAGGAAAGAAAGGAATTAAAGTAAAAAGTCAACCAATTCCAACCTTTCACTTTTTCCTTATTCTTTATCCATTTTTTTATACTACTTGGGAACCAACAGGTTTCCAGGCCAATTTAAATCTCATCAGGGATTATTTATAGGAAGACCAAAGGTATGCAAAATTAATATACAGATTAAAGAATAGATATAATTTTATAACTGAGATATTAAACGAAGAATAACACTTTCAATTTTAAAGCTACATACTAAACGAGATTATGTACTTTTCACAGATTTATTGAAATTCACAGATGAGGGCCACCATTGTGTGCCAAAATGTTTGCAGCAACTTAATTGTTTTAAATTCACCTGACCCTCAAGCCAACAAAGTTTATCAACAATGTCTACAAAATTTAAATGTTGTATTGAAAAAAATATTAGCATCTCGCATGAAAAGCGCCCTCATGGCCGGTATGAAGTTACGTATAATGTCATACAGCTGGATAAATTTCCGGCATTCTTAGCCCAAGACAAGTCCTTTACTGAGAAAACTAGTCGCCGGGGAATTTTTGAAGTGTAAACTTCGACAAACCACTTTCCCAGAAAAACGCACCCAATGTTGGCGAGTGTCATTAGCATGAAGGCTACACTTTTGTCGAACACGAAATATGCTCACTTTCCATTGCTTTCATACTTTCATACTTTTAAACGATTTTTTTTTCATTTTAGGGAATAACTCTATCAATCTGTGTCTGCAATGATGGATTTATAATAACAACAAAAGAGAGCAACGAATGTATCCCGAAATCATCCTGTGCCGCATATAACTCAAAACCAAAACATCATTAAGACAGTGCAAGTTTATCTTCAAAAAAGCTTATTTCGTAATTTAAAAATTTCCTAAAATCTTTCCGAATTTATCTTGTAAAGGACAGTCTATAACCATGCAGTAAAAGAAATAAATGAAAGAAATTGAATTCATAATAATATTTTGTATTGTATGAGTATTATTCGCGAATATATTTGTAACTTCCATACAAAAATACTATGCGAAGCAGTTCTTCACTTGCTGCGACTCACAATCAGCATTCTCAACAATATACTGGTGACAGATGCAGACTCGTTGGATGACAATGTAAAAAGTATAAGAAATTTTTACAATTATTAAACCTATTTGCGTTTTTCGCACTGGGAAATTAAAACATCTTACATTATTGAAAGAACTCTCCCGATAAAGAAAAACTATTTCTTTTTCAGTTTGAATACTGTATTACCAACTTTACGCATACTCGATTTTTCAGTTAAACATTTAGAGTCTCGGTTTTTCTGCAAGCATTATTGTTATCGATTTGCACTTCTATGCAGTTTTATGGTGTGAACTGAGCGGTACCAATAATATTACGGTGTTTATCAGCTTATCCTAGAATTTATTGGTCGGGATCCAGAGTACGAGTTGAAACTGCAGAGAAACGCTCTTCATCTTCGCCTTCATCTCGTGTCTACTTTGAAGATAAAAAAATCACGCTGAAAATCTCCATGCAGAAATTTAGAGATTCTCGGTAAACGGACCACGCGGGCTAGCAATCGCTGGTGAATCAATGTTTTCCACGAGATGGGATATAAAACCGTTTTTCTAAAGATAGATGAAACTTCCGCCAATGAGATTGCTGAGGAACGTGTGATGCTTCTTGGAACCAGATAAGAACACAGTGGCGCCAATCCTTTTTCAAACAGGTCGGGGGAATTTTTTTCGTGTACCCCCCCCCCCCCTTTTTCAATCGAAAGTTTATAATAGGGCAAACAAAAACGGCGGAAAGAAGGATATTTTGTATTTTGTACTTGAAAGAGTGACATTTGGGCATTTTCTAATTGAAAGTGTCAAATTTGGACATTTTCCAATTGAAAGTGTCAAATTTGGAAATTTTCTAGTTGTACGGCTCGAATTTGACAATTTAATCCAAGTTTAGACACTTTCTCGGTGAAATCTTTCAAATTTAGAGATTTGTATTGAAATAAAATATGTCCTCCAACAGAGCGATTAACAGAACACATTACAGTGATTTCTTCTATTTTAATGCTAAGATTAATTTAGTTTATTCTAAAATTTGTTTAGGAAATTCAACAAAATCAGGGAATAGATGTTTCGTTTTCGTTTTAATGTTTTTAAAGAATGAGCAAATAGATTTGATCTATTATTTACAAATAAATCCATGATATCATGAGAGGGGTGGAGCAATTTGAATAAAAAAAATTATACAATCAATCGAAAGTTTTTCAAGAATCTGATAATATATGAAAATGTAAACCTTAACGGTTTGTCTGATTTAAGTCTGAAAAAAGTTCAAATAGATTTTTTTGAATTTCCAGATAAAAATGCTTAATTACACTCATTCTCTGATATCATTTTTTTCTATACCAAAAGGTTAATCACATATTATTGGGCATTAAATTGATTCACCCGTTATATTAATACATTTTATCAAAGTTTGAGGAAGTTACGATCACTTTTATTATTTGAAAAATCGATTTTTATGGTTAACATATTCTCATTAATATAATTTTAAGTTGATGCAACAATAGAAAAGATTCTTTGGCTCGTGAAAAATTGATTGAGCTATAATATTATTACATTGTGTTATAAGGAGTACGGAAGCAATGGTCATTTATATTATTTAAAAAATCTGTCTTGAACAGAAATTTTTTTTCAATAGCCTAATTAAAAGTTCATGTAAGAATAGTAAAGGCTCCTTGATTCGAAACACTGAAACCATGAAATTCTAAATACAAACAAGGTGCACCTTGTTTTCAAAGATTTCAATATATTTAAAGGGATTGAAAAATATCTAGGGAATTCAATAATTTCAAGGTATGCGAAATAATTGTGTGGCCTTTCCAAATATTTCAAAAAGTTTCACAAAATTTACGAGATTTTATAGGATCTCCAAGTGTTTCAGACACTATAGAGGATTTAACATATTTCAAATTATTTTTGGGAAACTTTAGGAAATGAATTTAATTTATTTCATTCTCATGTGATATTAAATGATTTCTTACTATTTTAAAAATTTCAAAGATTTAAAATGAATTTAAAAAAGGGTTAAATTTTGTTATGCATTTCTACGGATTTCGACAGATTTCAAAGACTTTAATGGATTACAAATATTTCCAAAGTTATAAAGGGATTTCAATTAAATATCGAACACATCGAGGGCATTAACTGATTTTTACTGTATGAAGTTTATTTCGATAGAATCGTTATTTAAACCATAGGAAATTCTTTATAAGGAAATAATCACAGTTCTATAATCATTTTTCTATAATAATTGTTCGTAAGGGCAGTTTGCAATTTCGCATGGAAATCGCTTTTGTTACTTTCTTCGATCTCAGTTTTTTATTTTATTTAGTGTATTAGTTGAAGTTTTTTTATACTACATTTTGTTACTGATAATGTAATAGTAATAAAACTGGTCTAAAATTTAAAAAATTTACTTTTAGTGACGCTATATTTTTCCAATGCATTTTGGCCTGCTAAGCTTGAAAATCGTATTGAAAAATTTTGTATGTTTTGGTTTTCGTAATGTTTTATGTTTATTTCCGTCTAAAACAATTTCTTTTTAATATTCAGGTTAAATGCACCTCAAGATTGGTCATTTTTAATTTAAGATATGTTTCACAGAGTAAAGCTAACATCGCAATTTTTTTCTTCAAAATTCACATTTCGGAAACCAATGAATAAAAAATGTTTTTAATGCGATTTTCAGGTTTAGCAGACCTAAATGCATTAGAAAAATAAAGCAGCACTGAGTGTGCAAAATGACTGTAAACTTGTGTAATAATTAATAACAATACATTATCTGCGGGTAAGAAAATCAAATGCCTTATATATATAGTTAAAAGTTTGTCATAAGCACAACCGCAGGATTTCGCCGGGAGCAGGTGCTAATCTTAAAAATTGCACTTGCTCCCAGTGAAATCGTGGTAAAATTTCAGCTGTAACCACGTCTCACAACCGTGAGATGGGTGGCCAGTCTGCGACGGATTCAATACGATGATC
>JAABKJ010002343.1:0-28294 GCA_011634705.1 Andricus grossulariae
ACGGTTGTGAGACGTGGCCATGAATGGGATTTACTGCGGTCCTACTGGGAGCCGATGTCATTTTTTAGATGATAGTTTCTCCCAGTGGGACCCTGCGGTGTTGTTAAACTATAATTTTTAATTATATATATGTAATTTAATATACATAATTTAAATATATTCCGAAATATTGTCTCATATTCCTTCATATTATAAATATATAAAAATATTGTTTCATATGCATAGGAAATATTCTAAATATTTTCTCATATTCCTACATATTTCTACATTTTCCTTCATATTCCCAAATATTCCGATACATTTTCTTTATTACCGGATATTCATTAGGGAATATATTCCTGGTACACAAAAATCAAAGTGGTCGTCCCCTCGCTTCCCAGAGTCCGTTGAGTTGTATAATTCAGACTCCCAAGTTCATTCAGACTTCTCCTTCATTATAGTTTATTTATTTCCTGTGGAAAACAAACTAATTCGACTCAACAAAGTAGTAGAGCAGAATATGGTTGAAGGAATATTTCTTCAGTTTAAAGAAATATTTTGTTTGGATCTAAGGAACGCAATGCTTAAGGCGAAGAAATATTCATTTCACACTAGGGCGCACGACTGGCGGATTTTGCGCTTAGCGCTCGATAATGTATTTAACCTCAGGCTCTATATGCCTCAAGGAATACATTATTATTACAATTACTTTAGCTTCTCACTTGATTTTCCGTATGTATCAATATAATTATCTAATAAATTTCAAGATAGCAATAATTTATTATATACGTTTTGTACACGACAACATTTGTGCACGTTTACGAAAACTTTCGATAGAATTGTTGCAATTCCCGAATTATTACTTCTAGGCTACTTCAGACTGTTTTAGACTCTGGGAGATCCCACGACGACCGGAGAAACACCAGTCTCTACGGGCGAATGTCGTTTGTTTCTTTTTTGACTGCAATATTAATAAGTGAATATTGTCAACAAGACGTTTTAGCCTCGCCTGTCAAAGTCTCTTGCACACGTATCAGTGCACATAACCAAACCTTAACGGATACTACAACCAGAATACTACTGACTGCTAGGGAATCACAGAAAGATTCTATTATGGGAGTAAGACCGAGGAAGGAAATTAAGATCTGTATTGCCGGGAATGAGGGTAACACAAATAATTCGAAGCCTGTTTAAAATTAGGAGGGATTTATTACCACTTACATTCATCGTTGGTGATGACCAGCCCGTAGCACAGTGCTGACGATCCGGGTTCTCCTCGTGCAAGGCGCGGGAGAGCCTGTTGTTGTGGTGGTCTGCATAAGGGCCGTTTGAGATGGTTGGTTGTCCACTTTCGGGATGCGGTTTCAGGATAGGGTAGACGGCACTCTTTGAAGGCAAGGTGATCGACATAACTTTAACCAGGTTGCACTTATTGTGAAGTTCTGCACCACCCAGATGAAAACTCCTGTCCAGGAACTTCGAAGGATCCTGCAAATGTACCTGTACACAAACCTGCACACGTACCTCTACTGGTAATCTTCACGATTTCTATGCAGGAATCTGACAAAGGAAACTGTACACGATCCTGCAAAGAAGCTTGTACATAAGCTAACCTTTAAATGATCCTGTCCTGATGGAACTTGTTCAGGATCCTATATATGAACCTGCATTGGAACTAATACGCGAGGGTTCGCCAGAAGCTTGGCTTTCTTGATAGTGAGTTGGATCTTGAAGGGAATAAAAGGAAGGCTTCCTGTATAGGAACCTGTACAGTATCATTTAAAGGTTCCTTTGCTGGAGCGGGTTCCTTTGTAGGATCATGTACGGTTTCCTTTGCCTAATTCTTTTTTAATTTTTTTTTACTTTTGTCGCCTGCATCAGCACGTGCTGAGGCCACCTCGTATAGCATCGCCCGCCGCTGCTCTCGGGCAGCTGAGCGGATGCATGGGATTCGGTCGCCCGTCCGACTTTTGCAAATCCGAGGCGGAGCCGTGGTTTTGTTGGTCGGGGCGGGTATCAAAAACACATATTTTTTATTTTTCCGTAATACGATCAGTTTTGAGGTTGAACACACCTACGCTCTCTTTTTTCCATTCACCTGTCAAGATACATTTTTTTCGAAGGCTAAATACACAATAACACAATACTCGCAGACCATCAGAGATAGCGTTAACTCTAGCAGGCCGCAAAAGCCACTGTTCCCGGACAGAAATGCAGCCGGAAAGACGTACTTTCCGCTTGGGGACGAAGAAAAAAATATTCTGAACGAAAGTTATAACTGTAAAAACAGCAATATTTCTCAAGTGTAGAATGGATTTTCTAGCCAGATTCCATTCTTTTGTCAATTCATGACCTTTCAGGTTCACGAAATAAAATAACCGATGAAAGGATGAAGAAACAGGATTGCGCGAATGCATTCTACACTTGAAAAGATTACTATTCAGACCTTTATAACTTACCTTCACATTTCGGAGATTTTCTCCAAAAAGTCTTATGCAGTTGCAGTATCATGTACTAACCTTCCTGACGGCTAGAATTTCAACCTATCCACATCATGCCACACAACTTACTATTCCGCGAAATATTTGAGTCGTTTTTTGCTTCTATAATATTGATTTTCAGTCGGCAAATTGTCGTACGCCAACAGAAACACTTAAAAGACACTTGGAAAACACTAATGCATGCATGCAGACTAACGAACCGCGACTTTTTCAACTGCGCAATAAGCCGAGACCGCCTGAACCGTTTCCACTTGGAATGCATCACATTGCGTAATATACGCGACTGGCTACTCGTGCAGTCGGCCCTTCCGAGGCGAGAGTCACAACCGTATCTCACCCCATGAGCTGAAAAAATGCGTGAGCTAGCAGTTCTAGGAATCTCAGGTGTATTGATTTGTATTATTATTGATAATATTGATTGATATGAAATCGATCCGACCTTTTCGGTTAAAAAAATTGATTACAGGCAGCGCATCAATACAAGAACGGGGCAGCCAATAAAATTCCCTTGATAAAAAGAACCTGCCCACTCGCGGTAGTCCTAGAATAACCGAACGTATACGTTTCAAGGCCACTAGAATGAAACAAAGTTGACTGTAATAATATTTAATAATATATTTTAAAAGCATTCGCTAAAAAAGTTTTTTTCTTTTCAAATCAAATGAATTAATTCTTTGATATGGGGTCTAACAAATGTTTGTTTGATTCAAACAATTTCTTTATTTGTTCTTATTTATTTTTTTGAACACATTCTTCTTTAGACGAAAGAAATCTCTTATTTGAATTAAGCAAAATGCTTGTTTGAAATTCAGTATAGGTTTTGATTTACGTTATATTTATTTTTCGATTTTGTGAATAATTCTAAACTATATTTATATGGTAGTTAAATATATAACTATATTTTGAAATGAAGATAATTATCTGAATGATCTAAATGATTCTGGTGTAAATTATGATTTGATCAAAGATTTTTTATATGAATAACAGATATTGCAAAAAATAATATTTTTTTTTGGTACCTGTAATTGGTACATGTAACATCATCAATCCATAGTACATTGTGTATCGAGGGCGTCAAGAAGCCTTACGCCGTTGACACACACGATACTCTTTATCCTACCCTCATCAGAAACAAGCAGGTGAAGCATATAGAAGATGTTTGTTGTATTTGACAATTTTAGGTTACAAGTGAAAGGAAAAAATAGCGTACTTTGCAGAAGGGAGACTGTGGGGTCCAGCGATACAATTTTTTTCAAGATAACGATAATTTCCTCAATAGCGTCACTTGCGTGGTGCAGTGCATGTGTAGCGGCCGTAAAGTTTCATGTTGACCCGGCGGCGAAGTGCACATGTGCGAACGTCACTGGGTTGCATACGGCCACATAATGCCCGCTTCACGTGCATGCAATGACGCGTTTTCAAGGGGGGGTCGTACAAAAAAAATTTCAAGTCTCTTGTCTATTGACATGCAAATAATTTCAAAGCAAATATTGGATAGCGATCTCTTTAATATAGATGCCCTTGGTTTGCGAATAGAGGGTCCCTGTACCAAGGGTTTCTGCCAAAAATGGTTGCAATAATTAATAAGCAGTCGCGGACAATGATGTCCGAGGATGGTCCCGAAGGAATCAACTCCTAATCGGAGGCGTAACAACCATGACAAAAGCTGAATGAAACCTGGCTGAGGTGTCTCAAACAGTGACTCTGAGATATAAGGCGACCTCTCAGGGTACGCAGACTTACCCTTGCAGGTAAGGCTCTACAAGGATGAACGAAACCTTTTCCCTAGCTGCTTGTGGGAACAGCAATGATAACACCAAACAGAGTTGTGGTAAGTGCAGTTCAAAACAATCTAATGCCGAGGGATCTCAATAATGGAGACGGACAGGAAAAATCTCAATACTTTTGAGTGAATGGATCGACACAAAAACGACCTGCTGGAGTTCCACGATACCAGTATGGCCCCTAAACGAAAAGGTTACATAGCGCGACTGCATGCTTTGTGATGCGAGAAACATCGAGAGCTCTCACATTTCTCGCATTAACCTCTGCGAAACCGTGCCAAAGAACTCTGGAAAAGGTTTTATATACAAGTAAGCGGAGAGACTACTCTACCGTAGCCATAACAAGCCCGCAACAGAGAAAGAGAGGTGACACTGAAACCAACCGCGGGCAGGCATCCAAAAGAGGAAGAGCGATGCTTCAGGACGAGAGGAAGTATCAACATCCAGGTTTCTTTCAAGCCCAAAGATCTGGCTGAACTGGATGACGAGCTTCGCAGAGATTTTTCCGAAGAAAGCGATCTCTGGATAATCAATTGAGCCGCTGTAAAGTGCAGTTAGTTAGTTAGTTGGTTACGAAACGGGCGAGGAGCCCATGGAGAGCTTCCCTGGCGCTCAAGCTATATAGCTTATCGTGCCACCCTGTATACCAGATTCCACCTTGGGGGAGCGGGTTACCATTTGCTTTCTACAGATCCCTGCTTGGGATGCAGACGTGGAAAGCTTTGGTAAAGTTGAAGCGTTTTGTTATTTTATCTTGCCTCTTTGTTAGAATCGGCAATGCGCTGATATCACTCGGGAGCCTAGTCTGTTGAGTCTCTCGAGTCTGTCTATTTGCTCTTGCCAGGCGGCCCATCGCATGTGCCGATCTAGCGGTTATCGCAACATGTAGAGGTTCTTCACAGTGCTTGAAGCCTATTGCCGCTGTGGGCGTAGTCCCTTTTTCTCCAGTCAAACCCCTAAATGCTAGCGTTTGTAATGTTCGCAGCCTCTCCTGCATTGTTTTATGTTCCGTCCGTGGCCACCAAACCACGGCTGCATGAAGGAGCCTGGGTTTTAGGACAGCAGAGTGGAGCCATGCCAGCATTTTATGCCCTAGACCCCACGTCAACCCAAAGACTCTCCTGCACATCCAAAAAGTCATGACAAACCTCCTGCTTTATGTTTCCAGCTGCTTTCCCAGTTCAGCTTGCTATCCAGGATTACTCCCAGATATCCAGCCGAATATGAAAACGTCAGCTTCCCACCAAAAGATACAGAAAAGTCAACTTTTGGAACTTTATAGTTTTTCGTGAAAATGACCAGGTTGGTCTATTCAGAATTTATCAAGAGCCCTGAGCTATCGCACCAGAGCTCTACGATGCGCAGCGTCGACCTCATAAGACCCATTAGCGTCCACAGATGAGCCCCTTTGAATAGGATTACAAGGTCATCCGCATATCCCTGAGTATAATAACCCTCTTTATTCAGCCTTCAAAGGAGAATGTCTACAACAATGCAACACAGGAGGGGCGACAGGACACCCACCTGTGGGCATCGCCGCGGAGCCATTACCTTTACTAGGCCCTCACCCCTTCTAGTTTCGAGTCTTATCCGGCGTAGCATGATTTCTCACCCAGCGTACAAGCTGGTCCGGCATGTCACATCTCAGAGCCTCTCAACAGATAACTTCTGGAGAGGTATTGCTGAAAGCACCGTCTATATGCAAGAAGGCGCCCACAGCATACCCCTTTTTTTGCAACTGCTGCTCCAATGTTGCCACAACAGCATGAGGCGCAGTTTTTACTGAGCAGCCTGCTTGAAAAGCATGCTGCCCTCTATGTAGCGGGGAGGCCAAGAGTACCTCATCCCTAATATATCTCTCGACCAGCCTTTCCAACTTTTTCTGGATAAAAGACATCAGGCTTATTGGTCAGGAATCTTTTGCAGCAGCGTGACCCTCCCTCCCGGGTTTGGGTATGAAGGCCACTCTGCCATCCTTTCATGCCGATGGCACGTGTTCAAGAGCTAGAATTGCCCTCAATAATTTTGTCAGAGAAGAGACGACTGCATCCATACCTTTTTATAAAACCGCTAGATAAATGCTATCCGCTCTCGGCGATTCGAAAGGACAGATAGACCCTACGGCCCATTTCACCTTTTTGTAATAAGCGACCTTAGAGGCGAAATTCCAGTCAGCCCTCCCCACCTCTTGGCCCCGGCCTTCCTCCTCTTGGTAGACTTGGATTTGTTGAGACCCCGAGAAGTGAACTTCCATCAGGTGATTCAGCGTTGCTTCTTTGTCTTCGGTAAACTCACCATTATCGAGCCTTATGAGCCCGAGGCGAGTTTCCGGATTTTTCGCCAGAATCTCTTGGAGCCTCGCTGTTCCTGGACTGTTTTTTGATTCCTCACAAGAGCCTCTCCAATCTTCCAGCTTATACTCCCTTATATTTTTATTGTATCCAGACTGGGCCCTCTTATAGTTGTCCCAGTCCGAAGGCAGTTTAGTTTTATTTGCCCTATTGCACAACATTATTGTCTTTTTACGGTCTATCCAGGTGGTTTTTCCATCATTCTGCTCCCTTCCTAGACTTAATTGTGCTTATAGGGCAACTGTTCTCATATGATGTAGTCAAAACCCTTCACAGAAAATCTGCGGCGTGCTCTAACTCATCAATGGTACCATAGCTTGTGGGAAATTCCGCAAGCCTGCCTTTGAGTTCCTCTTTATATGAGTCACAAAATGTATTTCCGGGGTTTTTGATCTTAGGAACCAACGGTTTTCCTGAAGTTGATCAAAACACGATATATTTGTAGTTCGAGGGAGACTTCTTATCAGAAATTCTCCAGTTCACCACCCTGCTCCTCAGTGCACCCGAACATAGAGTCAAATCAAGAACCCCACTCCTGTTTTTAGTCTGGAATGTGGAAGTATCATCCCAATTCGAAATCTCCAGCTCTGTGCCCGGTATATATTCAGTTGAATCTCTCCCTCTGTCGTTGGTGTTTGTGCTTCCCTAACCGTGCCATGAGAGTTTGTATCACAGCCCAACAGCAGAGGAATTCTATTCTCCTGACAGTGCCGAATTAGAGCCTACACCTCTCTGGAAGGTGAAGGTCCCCTGGCATCGCTAGAGAAATACGCTGAGGCGATAAACACCTCTAGCCTCACTCCACTACTGCACCTGATTCTCACCTTAATAACTGTGAGATCTCTAGAGCAAAATTTAGGCACTAAGATTGCATCCATACCCTTGACGGCTAAGCATGCCCTTGGCGCTTTTTCGAATGGCCCCTTATATATGGAGCCACACCCTGACCAACCACAAATTCTTACCCTGCATAACCAGGGTTCTTGTATTAAGACGAGCCCTGTCTGCACCACAGATATGCGTCCGGCTTGAACCGCCGAGGCGCTTTTACTGTAGTTTAAATTAATCTGCATCATGGAGATTCCCATCTCAGCCATTGACAGGCTAATTCGGGGCACCTGCGGGCGCTTTCGGTCCCCCTGCGGAGCTCAGTTGGGTCACTCGGAAGGTAACCCTACCCGCCCCTAGATTGGATCGGTAGTTAAGAGCCGCAAGGGCTCTGATTGAGGGTTTAGGAAGACCGACGACTAGAATCCAGCCTCTCCCCTTCGGACTGGAACCCTGGAAGCGGGATAAACTTTCCACGAATCAGTTCGCAGAGGCGGGTTCTGGAAACTCAGGTGCCCCACAACGGTCTCCGGATTTTCGGGGGTTCCTATAATCAGTAAAATCGCTCTATGGTACCTTTGCAGACACTTTGTCCCTTTGACTTCCAAGTTTAGGCCCTCTTTAAGCCTAAACGTTGAGGGTTTTTCCACTATCCAGTCTCGCGACCAGATGTCCGCGGCATCCCGATGCAACGACAACTCTCACCAAGGCGTTGCTAGCCGTCTGTGATAATTACCAGCGTCACCTTCCAGAAAGGTGTCTTTCAGGGCGACACCGTGAGCCGTCTCCTCTTTTGCTTCACATTATTGCCACTATTTCTCGCAGTTCTTCATTCCCGAAGGGCTCTTCTGCGGAAAAACTGGAAATCGAAAGAACAAGGTAACTCTTGTATTTTACATGGATGATCTCAAGATCTATGCTAAAAATAAAGAGCAACTTAATCTAGCTCGAAAGATTGCCAAAGAGTACACTCAAGAGCTTGGAATGGAGTTTGGGTTAGAAAAATGCGCGAAGGTTACTTTGAAGCGGGGAAAACTTAATGGCATTCCCGAAGACCCTGATCTCGTCAATAGATGCGCTATACTACACCTTTGCACAAGAGACACCTATGCATACCTGGGCGTGCCACAAATCCACATTCAGGACGCAGCATCGATTAAGAATGCTCTCCGATGTAAATACAAAAGTATTATAAGACAGACTTGGTCCTCCCAACTTTCAGCGAGGAACAAAGTATTTGCAACAAACATGCTTGCCGTACCGGTAGAACTGTATTCATTTGAAGTGGTTCCATGGACGAAGGACGAGTTTAGATCCCTCGATATCAGTTCACGATTATTCTGGGACAGGATTATTCTGGGTAAAGCAAGTATTGGCGCTAATTGACATTTACCTTTTGAAATAGTCAGAAAATACGGTGAACGTATGAGCTAACGTTTGCTTTCCTCAGATCACCCGGATTAAAGTCAAGAACGAAGGGTTTCATTCTGGCGTGTCAAGATAGTGTCATTTCAACTTTAGCATACCGTCCTTACATTTTGAGCCAAGAAATTCCCGATGATAGCTGCAGAGCGTGTTATGCATACCCTGAGCATCTAGGACACATTATCTCTGGTTAATAATTTAAAAAGAATCCTTGCGTGTCAACAAAATCCTGAGATACTTGCGGGGAATATACAGAAAGCCGTGATCCATGATATTGCTTCCGACAAAATATTTCTCGCTAACAGTACCGAGCTGATGAATACGTATAGAAATTATAACTTTTTTTGGTTTGAGTATTTAAAAAATCAAACAGGATGGTCGTAGCTGAAACAGAACTGGACCAATGCTGCATCAATGATGAAACAGGCCTGGTTAAGGATTAACTTCTCCTTTCATACGGTATATTTTCACATCGAAGTGTACCCAAGCATCGTAGATACAATAAGATTGAAATCAAAATTTTTTTTCTTTTATGAAAAAAGTGTCTCATTCTTCATTGAATTATTAGACTCGCTCGGCCAAACGAATCTCTTCTGGATCGAATATTTTGTAGAACAGATGACTCAGAGAATTACTTCTTAATATTTGTTGGGCCTCATAGGTACGGTTGCAATCGATCAGTATTTTAACTTCTTGATAGGTGGTCTAAATATTTTGAAAATCGACTTCAGGAGCCAGGAGTGGGCACAAATATCAAGATTTGATTATTCCAACGATTTAGTTATCTAGTAGTTTTAATTCACGAAATCCTGCTTCTATATTATCAAGACGATGTTGAAAAGTCTCGTAATGATCAATATGAAATTAAATAAAATGAAGTTGAATTGCGCTTCCTGTATGTGGCCTAGTTAATTTTGCTGAAAGAAAATATAAGCAGGAAACTAAATTTGTCATTCCAAAAGAAAGATCGTAGTTGATGAAATATTTGCGTTTATGTAAACAAAGGTCTAAAGTATCGATTTTGGGTTTTTGATATGAAATCATACATTAATCTGTGCTTTATCTGACGACATTATTATTGTCTGAAATCCAACTTCAAAAGCTTTCCGTTGACTCGTGTTTTAACCTAAATCTTAAACGGTCTATTGTAATAACTAATAGATAAGTTCCATTATTCATAGTTTTTATCAAACAAATGTTTCAAACGGTACATCAGATAAACAAAATAAAAATCATTCTCAGCCCAGGTCAGCAAGCGTTCTCAAATCTTACAAATATCAGAAAGAATGCAGAAGATTACACTATCATATGGGATTGAACAATATTACACATAAATCAAATTAAAGAAACGCAACTGAAAATGAGACATAAAATCAATTATAAAATAAGTACGTAATGTGAACCAAAGTATAAACAATTATTATAGTAGTATAATGTCTATTTAATACTTTTTCTTAAGGTGTTATGAAAATGAAAAAACAGGAGTTGAAAAAAATATTTGACTATGAATTCAAGAATTACAATGTTATTTTCATAAAAAATTCTAGACCTATAAAAATAACTCATTTAACAAAACTTACTTTTTACTGAAATCTGTTTCTTATCGCCTGAATCCAGATTTAAACAAATGATTTATGACCTTATCATGCTAAATTTATGAGAAAAACCATTACTTATCACGCACCATAATTTTCATTGCTAAACAAATATAAAATTATACATTTTTGTCTTTCGATAAAAAGAAAGTACATACATGCACGTACTCTACATGTAATATTAGGAAGAATAGGACAATTCAAAAGGAATTCAAAATGATAATTGAAAAATTCAATATAAAATCGTTTATTACAAAATGGGATTCGATTTCACTAAAGGAAGTACATATTAAATGTCTCACGAAACCTTATGAAAGAAGGCAATAATTTGTTTCGACACGTATAAAAATACCTTCAAATTAGATCGCGCTTTGTCAAAACCCTACACGATTCATAACTGAAGAAGAATGCTAAAAAGGATCAGTTTTGGCCTAATACGGACAAGTAAAACAAATACTTCTTAACTAGTTTGAGTCTTTGGCTCTCTAGATGTTGCGATGCGCTTCAAATTTTTTTTAAACTCTGAGTCTTAGTATATGTGTTCTTTTTAACCTGAACAAGTTTTGTACAGCATTTTTTTTTTGATAATATCGAACTAATCGATAATGAGCCTACCTATACAATAGAAACAAGGAACCTTCCTAGAGAAACAATTTACAGCCGATTTTGTCAACTACCTTTTTCTGTGTGGGTAAAACTAGGTCCATTACCTGCAACAAAATTAGGAAATTTATATACTCTTACGATACGAACAAATTTAAAAGAATACTCTCCTGCTATCCCTCTTCTTAATCACCAAGCTGGCACAATAGCATCATCATGGCAGAGATCTTTTAGGTAATCTGTTTGAAATACAGTGGAACACGGATTTAACGTCCCCAGATTCATTGTTTCCGAGAATTGACACCGCGCCGCGGGTAGGCTTGTCAGGAGCTGCGCGGGTTGTGCGGGGTTCACGGAGGCGTGACAAACATGAACTGTTTACGTTTCGAGTAGAGCTAAATCCGGTTCCGTGAGGGTATGTCAGGTCCAAGGACAGCCCCAAAACCGACGTTATATTCGAGTTCGACTGTACTGGAAAAACGTTTCCGAGTCAGAAAATTTCAGGCTACGGTTTTTTTTCCACATTCTAATAGATCAGTCAAGCGCTCACATCACTTTGTAGGGAAATAACTCAAATAATTGGATTCTAAGAACTTAGAATGGCAAGATTTGTTTGAATTAGTAATGTTCTCAGCATACATGAAGGTGCTAAATGTACCCCTTACAAATTGGTTTTCAGTAAACTAGCTTGTGTATCCTGGAGTGAACCCTCATCACAACATGAAAACTTGGAACCATACGACAATTACCTGATTAAATTTGTAAAAGAACTTCCGGAAATGAGAGTTGGCTTTGCGGCTAATCGCACTAAGGGAAAAGCTTCCATCGTAGGGGCCCAGAAAATAAAATTTACGCCATTTTCTTATTTCCAACCCCTGATCCAAAAAAAGACACAACTTAGAAAATTGTATACTTTTTCATAATTCTACATGTGAAGAGCTTCAATTTGAACCATCCTCGAAAAAAAGTGACTCAAAGAAAAGAATGAATCTTCCGGCCTAGGGGTTTATCGCTCTCCTTTATCTAAATTCGTCGTTCTGTCCATTTCTACCACAAGTAGCGTTAATTGATTATAGTCGGAAAACTCTAAGCGGCGGATAGACCTTTGAAGATTAGGTCTGAGATTACGATGGGCCCTTTACATCTGTTCCTGCGACTTGTTCTTCAAGACGCAATTGATAGTTGATGTCTCTGTACATCATTGAAAATGCAGTTTGGAAATGTTGCCATATAGGCCAGGCATGAGAATGATAACAGAACCATTATAGAGGTAATTTTCCTAAAATAAGTGGAATCCCTATCAATGAATCCTCACCAGTGAGGCCTGAAACCGTGCGCCCCTCTTCACCCCTGGTCCACAAGTTTTCGCTTCTTGTTTCATTGTCCCCACATTTGAGGGGTTCGTCCTCCCCTCGCCTGATTAGGTTGAGCAAAGATGGACGAATACTGTGGTATGGTGGGGCAAGGCATCTCAATTGTTGCCTGCTGAAAAGTGGGGCTTAACCTCGGTGGGCCAGTTGCAAATGGTGTAGACGCCGTAAAAGTTGCCCCTTGGCCAGGCGATGCCCCTGCCGACACGAAGATTGAACTATTGGCCGCAGGAAAGTTATTGTACAGAGTACCCGTCTGAACGTGTTTCCGAGCTGACTGAATTTGTATTTGATCGCGTTTGGACGATGACGTCAGCGAATTATTTCCCCATCCCCTATCCGGAGTGATGCGTGTGGGGCTTACTCCCTCAACATGCGCGCGAAAATTCATAAACAACCGTGAAATGGCTCCATTTTGAATATCTAAGGGTTGCGATGCGATGTCAACTCAAGTCAATTCAAGTTACATTGAGTTTATGTTCGGTTTTATCGCAATGCGACTTCATTTTTGTCTGTTTATCCTTGCTACATCAAAAAGGATGAACAAACAATTTTTTAACTGACTAATAACCATTTTTATTTTATTAGGGGATTTTTATTCGAGGGTGTATCAAGGTTATGTGAAGTTTTCCCAAGTACAACCCAAGCCTGCTTTGTCCGTTTATCCTTAATACTTCAAAAAGGATAAATGAACAAGTTCTAGCAGGTTTGCCTTTTAATTGGAGGTGATTGTGACTGTGAACGCTTCGAGGAACTCCGTTCCCAGCACACAGCTGTCACTAAAATCTTCCAGAACCAAGAATTCCAATTCTGTTGTTCGATTGGCCACCGTGACCGACAATCTACAAACCCCCAAAGCTGGAATCTGATTCAATGACAAGTCAGAAATATGAGCTATGCCCGATTGGTCAATTTGTAACGGATAGTTGGCATTTTGCAGTACTTGCTGATCAATTAAATTTCGATGACCACCTGTATCAATGATAGCATGAACAAAAGTTTCGAAAACTTGAAATGTAAATGACATAATTATTGGTTTATTAACTTTCATTATAAAAATTTAGTTATTTATTTCAAATTATTCCATTTACAATTGTTTTTCAAACTGTTTCTCTCAAATGGTTGAATAACCTTTCTTTGTTTTTATAAACCAGAGGAAAGTTAATTTATTTCGATTCAACCAAACTACAAAGTTTTATTTTACCTCCGTTTTAGTTTTATTTTCATTATGATTTAGTTAGATTTTAAAACTTACATTTATTTTCAAAATTATTTAAAGTTACATTTAATTTTTAATTGGTAAAAGTTAATTGGTTAGTGTTAATCCACACCTCACTTGTTATTCAATTCAGATTGCCGTCTGGTGACTCATTCTCTGCTATCACCAGTCACCTCAAAATTCAATACAATTTTATGACTGGAACTTTATTTGTTCCAATTTATTTCTAAAGAATTGAAATTGCCTTATATTCTGAGTTTTATTATTTCACGAGCCTTATTGGCTTGACTGATCAATTTCAGTCATTGTTTCCTTACTTTAATCCTTGAAACTACTAATTTTCAGTTACTAAATTCCAATGAATTTTCACATTGAAATTTATTTTACTGCAGCCCGATAAGACCACTCTCGATTGTGTACGATTTCTTATTAATAAATCGTAATTATCATCTGTCCCAAGACAAGAATTAAATTAGAATGTCATGGATCATTTGTTAAATAATTATTTGGTCCAGATTAATTTAATTTTGTACTGTAATTAATTTGGAATCCATTTCAAGGATTTCAGAACATTCATGACTCACGCTGGCAGTTCCTGCAAGGCGAGGTAATAGACTTTAACCAGGCACGCGGTCAGATATCCGTCATGTTGAATTACTACGTAGAATGGCTTGACATCCAACGCCTACGATGACCGCCGCGTGGTCAGAGTGATCACTCCGAGTTAATTTATTCTGGACATCGCGACTTTCCAACGATCCTCAAAAGGAGAAAAAAACACTGAAATTAATCCGTGAACCCCAAAGTTAACATTTACACGTAAGGGCAAGGCGACTAGCGAGCCTCCTGCAGATGCCTACCATTTCGGAATTTTCAAGACAATTTCGATTTTTCGCAATTCGAGCTGAGCAAAGTGAGGAAAGAATAACTGACTTGAGAGTCTCATTTGTCTCCTCCAGAAACCTCGACCTCTAGTAGACGTTTTTCTAGATTTTTAGTATTAGCCTTTTAATTTTTGGCAGTGTAAAACAACTATGATCGCACAGTCCGAATAGAAAGCACAGAATGCTTGAATCTTGCATGGCTGCTTCCATCTTCCCGGAAGGGAACCAGACCGCAGTGCGCATGGCTCTTGGGAGCGAGTGAGAGAGACTCGTCAGTTCAGTGACGCGCCAACAGACGTCACCACGATGACCCGTTTTATCTGCAGAGTCCGCTAGCTTTCGGTCCGCTAATCATGCCCGCCGATGTTGTTGACAAACTATCAAAAGTTGCCTCCGCCGTAGTGTCGACGTCCTGGTTTCCCTGGCATTCTTGAATGAAAGGGACTCCGATCCAGACATTTTCGCCAGGGAATTTCGTTGAGTCCTCGTCCGTGAAGTGGCCATGCCATCCCTGTGGGTGGAACTGGTGCTGGCGTCGCCGCTTCAAAGTAGAGACGTGGGTGGAGGACCACACTATGCCAGCTCGCAGGATAAGCAGGATATGTCAACAAACAAAAGGGCAGAACTGAGTATTTGAAATTATAAATAATGAAATTTGAACTTCGGTGTCTGACAAGTGTCTTGGTTATCTTTTAAATCTAACGTAACCTCACGCTTATAATGGGTGATGTATCACACACCTGATTAAAGAATTTTTATTATTCAAGCTTGACAAGACTCTTAAATTTGATTAAACTAGTAAACCACTTATGAATTAGTGTAATAGCAATAAATGAATTCAATCAATTACCCAATTCCAGGCCTGATCAATATCCCAACTGTTTACAACAGCCAAATAAGTTTCGATTTGTTGCTTTAGATTCATTTCCCCTTATTAAATTAATTTAAGTTTTCAATAATGTCATTATTTTATGTGGGTAATCAAATACCCCGTCACAAGACATACAGCCCGACATACATACATATTCGTGAAAGCCTGTTTTTCGGGTTGAGGGAATTTCAAAACGTGGACATTTGACATGAACTGGGGGGGGGGGGGGTAGTAAATTTTGATACAAATCTCATACCTTCTCTGACAATCTACTCATGACAAAAATGTTGAACATTGTAGGTTTTCCGTCCATTTATATGATAAATGTCAATGTAAAAATATACGTATTACTACGCTTTTATTAAAACCGTGCATCACTCAATACTTTTTATCTATTTTCAAAATACAATAAAAATTAAAATTGTACTGTATTGTTCTGAAGGTGTCCTATCATTAGAAAAACACAATAATTGTAGATCAATTTGGTATGCGATTCAATAGATCCTGAGACTATTGTTGCAATTATATTATATCCTTGTTGAAAAATTTAAAATGGTTTGAATAAGTGGCAGAATATCTTAAAAGCGAAGAATCTTAAACAAAAAACATGAAAAGAGAACAGAATCTTTGATCGAATTAAAAATATTTATGTAGTCATTTAATTTTTAACAATATCATGATAATGTATCTAAAAAAGGTCTGTGAAACAGAAAAATCACAGCAATTTTCTGCATTACTGTTATCGTTGTATCACTTTTACATCATCTGCTTCGAGCATACCCAAGATTGTAGAAATATAATAATATTTACATCAAACATAGTGTGTAAAACATATCATATTATTGATCTTGCCCAGTTCAGTAATTTCTCGATTTGGGTTGCGAAGTTGTTTACTGGCTTTTTTCTCATCCCTTGGCCTTGCTGCCTTCACTAAATCTACAGAAGTTGACTCGTTACGTGATAACATCTTCAAAATGAAACAAACAAGGAATGGAACCAGTTTCTTTTGATATACAATTTATTCAACTTTAACATTTACAAGAAAAACTTGAAGGAGTACTTTGAAATAATTGCTAGCTGACTCTCGAGACGAAGTGGAGAGGTCAGCTGCCCGAATTGCAATGATCTGGTTATAGGCAGTTTAGATTGGTAGCAGCTCACATGGACTGGCCAAATAACTGAATCAGTGAATATATAAAATTGATGAAATTGAGGAATATGCAAATGTATGAAATGTGTTGAAATTCTTTATTCTGATTCTGTAGAAAATTATATAGGACCAAAGCTGGGTCAATGTTGGGACAGACCTGGTGTAGGACTAGTTTCAACGACAGAATTCACTCTATAATCGCACATACGTTAAGATTTTACAGCAATGATTTTTTTTTAAATAAGCCTCCCAACTACCCATGTATAGTTATTATTTCTCATCATTACGCTAACTCACCATGACGAATGAATTCTGGTCCGTATCCGTCGTAGAACCGATCATTTATAGGATCATTTCTCAATATTGGTTCAGTCACGTTGGCATGTTCACCGCGGACGAGTATTTTAACTCTTCCATATTCATTATTCAAATCCGCTCTACGAGCCAGGAGGGGAACCAAAAAATTATATTCCATTAATCCAATTATGAAATTACCCAGTGTACCTACTTCATAAAAGCCTGCTTCTAAATGATAAACTTCATGTGAAAAAGTTTCATAATGATCAACATGAAATTGAATGGGAGTAGGATGAACTGCGGTGTCCTTATGTGGCCAAACTAATTCTGCAAGAAGAAAGTACGAGTGGTTAATTAATTATTGTATTTTCAATTTACATTAATTCAATAATTTATAGTTATTATTTTATGATTATGATTCGGTAGGTGCATTGGAGAAAGAAACCGAAAGTGAGTTCGAGAAGATATCTGCAAGAACCCGTTTTTCTGTTAAAATTAAAATTCACGATTATAACAATTGAAAAATTAAAAATATTATTATTATTAAAGGGATTTTCTAAACTTGTGTTACTTTTAGTTATTGGTGTGTAAAAACTCGAATAACTTGAGGTAGCCTAGAGCTGTTAATTGTTTGGAAACAAGGTCATGTTAAAAAAAGAATACATTATATTTGAATTCAGTTAAAATCGTGAAGAGTCTTACATTAATTTATAACCTTCCTTTAGAGATTATCAATTATTATATCATTATTATAATATTATCACTTAATTCAAATATTTTTACTATAATATACACAAACAAAAAAGGGAATGTTTACACAACACAAATGTTGCACTGATGTTTTGGGCAAAAGTAAAATAACCATAATTTTGTTCCCTAAATAGCCAAGATGATATCCCCAACTCTCTTTTATAAATAAAAATGTTTATCCACGGTTTTTGAAATTTTTTGTTTATGGTGGCAGAAAGTATACAGGGACTTCTTTTGTGAACAGAAACCAATCATTTTTTCAGTCTTTAAAAACATTTTCTTAGTCATTTATTCTTAGTCCTTTTTCAAATTTTTATTCATATGCAAGTACTAATAATGGCATTGAAATATCTTTTTTACGTTACTGAAAAAAGTAAAAAAATATGGATTGGAGACATATTCACTAGCATTATCAATCTGGCGCTATGCGCGCGTGTATTAATTCAATCAGGGGGGAAAAATAATTTTTTAAATTAGATGACAATTTTGCAAAACTACATATTTTGTAACTTTATTTGTTTTTCAAGTTATGCAAATATAATTTTCCTAAGATTCCTGAAAAAATTTAAAAAGATTTTGAAGATTTCCGTCGTTTCAACTCAAAACATTAATTTTAAATACAAAAAGGTCGAATTATCAACCAGCAAAGATTAATTTTCAAGCAGTTGCATTTTGAACTGATAAATATCAAATTTTTCCCAAAAGAAAAGAATTTTCTACACAAAAATTAAATTTTTTTACTCGATAATACGAATTTTGATAAAAAATGTGAATTTTCAACCAAGTAGATCAATTTTCTACCAACAAAAAGTTCAGTCTTCAACCAAGAAAGTTGATCTTCAACAAAGCAGTTCAACTTTTAGCCCAGCAGTTTAATTTTTAACAAACAGAATTTTTCACTAAATAGTCGAATCCTCAATAAAAACAGACTAATTTTCAACTAAAAAGTAGAATTATTTGTCCAAAACAGCGAGTCTTAAAGGAAAAAGCTTGTTGAGTAATTCAGAAAGATTTTGGAGCTTTTCAGATATATCGAAAAAGTTACTACAACATTTGAGAAAAATATCTTTTTATTTTACAGGATTTTACCAAATTTTTGGAAAAATTCGGCTCAGTTCAAGAGACATTCAGAACTGGTAGAAGTTAAAAGCTTCGGAAAGTCCTAAATATCTTCTAGGATCTCTTAGAGTTAACTTTTAAAAATAAAAAGTTGCTTTAAATTGTCCCAGGAATCTGAAAAAAAGTTTTTTATTATCTTGAAGCCTTTCAAAATTCTTTAAAAGCCTTTTTTTTAAATCTTCAAAAATCTACACTTCGTTTTTAATTGTTTTAAATCATCTCAAGATTTAAATTATTGTAAAATTTTTGAAAATCTTATAAAATTTTGAAATTCATTTTAAAATAATGGAAACTTTTAGTAACATTTTTTTTAGCTTGAAAAATTAAAAAAATTGTTTCTGGATACAATATTTTACTTATTTAGCAAGTCCTAGAGTGAAGAATTTGAATTGAAGCGGAACGAATTGAGAAGATATTATCTGATTTTAAACACTTTGAATTCCTTCACTATTTCCGAAAAAAAGCGTTTCCGCCCAAATAGAATTTTTTAGCAAAAATCCGTTTTTTCTCCATACTAAAACATAAGATTGCAGCTATCAATATATTTACCGATTGGATTAGGGAAAATCACTACGATGAAACACAGAATGCCAATTGAGGTACTCATTTTCTTCAAATAAATTAAATTGACTTTTAAGAACTTCGATAATAATGTAATCAATGAAAAGTTTCTAAAAATGTGCAGTGTACTTATACTACTTGCTATCTCATTCGACATTCGAAATTATTTGCATTTTATAACTTTCCTTCTCCCGCAATGCATTTGAACAAATACTTCAGATTTATTGCATCACAAGGAAAAATTTAGAGGGAACAATGAACTTTATAACCCAACGGATGATTCAGTAATTCGTTCTCAGGCCTTATCAAATTTGATCTTCGGATCAAAGAACAAACTGCTTACGTTCACATGCATCTACTCTTGTTTTAATGCAAATCTTAGCTTTGAGAAAAAATGTACAAGTGGGTTGTGACTAATTAAAGTATTTCTCCAAAATCTTTGTCCTACATTTCTAATGAACATTGTGCAAAAGAACACTACATACTACCGATATATATAGACTTGTGAATCTTCCAGGGAATTCTAGACGGATAATATTTTTTTGAGAATCTAGCTTATTCGATAGGATGATAAGATTTTGATTTATGCCGAATCTGGCCGAAATTTCAAGCGAAAGGTCGCGAAAAAAATTCCAGTGCATGAAAGTATTCTGGCTAATAAAATTGAGCATTAAAGAAGAAGTTTCTGCATGAAAAAATTGTATGTTGATTCAAACGACACTGTAAAAACTAGAGATCTCTTTCTTCAATATTAGTTTTTGCGTGTTCTGTTTTTGAATATGATTGATATAATTTTTGTTAGAGTTCGATTTTTTGAACAGTCTGCACGGAATTGTACCCGTGTATATCATGAGTCAGGGACGCATTTCTGTAATGCAATCAAGTAATACAATCGAAGCAGTATCCCTTATTTGACATATTGGCCAAAGCCTGTTTTTTTAAAAAGCAGTTTTATTAGTTTGAGAAGTTGTAAACTTTGGAAGAAACGATCATGGTTCCTTAAAGCAACCGAAACCGACGTAACTGGAAAGTGTACGTCATCCACTTCCGCTCATTCTGTCCTAGAAGGTAAGCAAGAGCGGGAAATTTACGCAAGATAATATCGTGCAACACTGTTCCTTGGAGCAAGGTTTCTCCGCGGATGACCTTACGCGGCAGACAGGACAGTTGGAAATAAAGGTTTCACCTCTGGATACTTTTTTAGAGCTACCAATTTTTGTCGAATGTTATGAGGAACAGTATTGACGTATTATATGAAGTGATCCCTGATAAACAGCCTTTTGCATCCGGTTCGCGATGGAATAAGCCTGACGCTGACACGCCGAAATATCCGTTTTTTCGCAAAAGGGATACCTTATCTCTTAAATACTGGGGTGTTTTATGAGCATATTCTGGGTGCACATTGACACAACGGTCATGTAACCTCTGTTTGAATACTCTTCGTGCTGTTCAGCCTCTTTGCCAACAGGTAAGGATGTACCTCCTGAGTTGGTCTGACAATTTGAATCGATGTTCTCGCGTTTGTCCGGGGCCATTGCCTGGTCGTCGCGTCACCTCAGTTCGCTTCTATTGCCACTCGTAACTGAACCATGGCCTCGATCAGAGAGAGGCCTATTGTAGGTTGCACTGCGCGATACTGTTGACGTAACCACATAATTCGTTGCATTGGGCAGTTAGCCCTAAGCAACGTGACTGACTGCAAGGGCCAGAGCTCTCGGGCGATGGGGTCGCCACATCCCATAGTATTAGGGGAGAAGTTGTAGGCTCCGGAAGCTACGATCATGGTTCCTTAAAGCAACCAATCCCGACGCAACTGGAACGTGTACGTCATCCGCT
Source organism: Andricus grossulariae (assembly GCA_011634705.1). Taxonomy (NCBI): domain Eukaryota; kingdom Metazoa; phylum Arthropoda; class Insecta; order Hymenoptera; family Cynipidae; genus Andricus; species Andricus grossulariae. The sequence continues at coordinate 21,124 of JAABKJ010002343.1, forward strand.
TCTGCTCCTTCTGTCCTAGAAGGTAGGCAGGAGCAGGGTATTTACGCGAGATAACAGCGTACACCACTGTTCCTTGGAGTCAGGTCTCTAGCCGCGGATGAACATACGCGGCAGAAAAGACAGCTGTAGATGAATGTTTCACCTCTGTATACTTTTTTAGAGCTACCAATCTTTGTAGAATGTTACTAAGGAACTGTGTTGACGGACCAGATGAAGTTATCCCAGAAGAACAGCCTTTTGCATCCGGTTTGCGATGGAATGAGCCTGACGCTGACAAGCCGGAAACCTGCTGAGTTGACTAAGAAATGAAGCTTTCATACCTTCAAGACAGCCGATTGTGAGAACTATAAGATGGACTTTGTAGCATTGGTACAGCCTGTTCAGCTCGAAAAGAAGTGCTTGATAATTCGCCCGTTTTTCTTCCTCGATTGCCGTAATACTAACATCGGATGGTGCCGAGAATACAATCACGTAAATGATATTGGTCTTCAGATCTTGGATGACAATATCAGGCTTCGTAGTACCGATACTTTGAGTGGTGGAGAATGAGAAATTCCAGTAGATACTACACTGATCATTCTCCACAACGAACTCCAGCTCCCCCTGTGTGCATGGTAAGGCGGGCAAAACTAAGAACATGTCCAAGTGTTTTTGGTACTTGGTTGCACGCTCGGAAGTTGGTATCGCCTACAGGTACATTCGTTATGCGCTCGCGGTAAACTAAGGTGTCTATAACGCCGTCTTAACAGGCAAAACAAATCCCTCAGTCTCAGATCTCAATCCAGCAGACTTGAGAAACATGTTGAACAGACCTGTCGAGAGCTCTCCTCTTTGTTATTATGCCGTAGAATTTACCATAAAGGGGCTTGTCAGCATGTTCTCTTAGTAGAAGTGTATGTTCTTCTTCCTATACACGGCTTTTGAGCACCCAAGGTGTTAGTTATGCTAGGCCATGTGTAGCGTCGCTGGAATCAAATGGGAGGCCAAGCTCCTCTGCGGCCTTATCTACGGCACGGTATAGAAACGCCGCAGCACTGTCGACTTCATGTTGATGTACGAGTCGCATAAGAGAATTTGCACCGTTCAGAAATGAGCAGGCTGTAGCCAAAATCGTTCTTCGATGAAGATACTCCAAGCCTCTACCCCTTTTATTTCGAGGGCGGTATATTCGAGGTACGGAAGATCTAGTATGATTACTTCGATGGATTGTCATCATCTTGCGTGTGCTTCGGTCAAGTTGTTTCAACTCATCGACGTTCCATTTCACTGCAACAAACGTGTAGAGCAGTATAGGAAAGGCGTAGACTAAGGGGCCAAATATAAATTACGTAACACTTTTTTTGGGTGGAGGGGGTCTAGCCTAGTGTTACATAATGTAAAAATACAGAGAAAATCCGGAAATGACATTCAAACCTTCTGGTTCTAGAAATTAATCCCCCAGGTATTTATTTCTGTGGCGCGCCAGTGCCTCACATTCACAAACTATATGACGAGCTGTCTGCTCGCAAAAATTACGCTTTTGACAAGGTGGGTTGTCACTATTCCTCATGTTGATCAAGTGTTTTCTCAACAACTAGTGACCATTAAGTATTTCTACTACTGCTTGAAAGTGCCTTATTTCCATGTTCAGGAGTTCTTTAGTCTAATATCTTGCATGCTTCTCCGAGAGCCATTTGTCTATGGCTTCTCTCGCCGATGCATTCGAGATACCGTGATACCGAGAAGCAATCAGAAATTTTGATGTTCCCGTCACAGCCATTCATCTGTTTTCTTATTCCCTTTAATACCTTTAGGCTGGGAACCTAGATAAGATTGACCAATTTTTACCGGTCATCATAAGAAGATATGGGGGCAGCTTCAGACTAATCTGGAAGAACACTCTATGGATGCTAGAGCCTCAGGTTCAGCTTGACTGTCAGAACAAATGTAACTGTGCTGGCCTTCACATGACCGCTAGCATATTGTTTCTAAACAAGCCTCAATAGAAAAAATAATTCCGCCTAGAAAACTGTAGGAAATTTAACCAGTGCTATTGATATTCTATCCCTGGGCTCATACCCAAGGATTCTTTAGAGCCGTATCTGTACTAAACAAGACCTCCCGGTTTGAACAACTCCTTTGTTCTTCATCCAACATGCCATTTTTCCCTTATAGGGAAAATTGCCTCGAAGGGTAATGGTAGATTATTCAGCATGACATTAATTTATATGGCGAGAATATTATCCTCGCATAGCATGCGTTCACTGATATTATGTGGGTCTGTCACCTCAAAATCATCAAAGCTTCCCCTACTAGGAATCTATAGACCTTCGCTACCGCAAATTTCCTTACAAAAAGTTGTGAACGACGGGAAGTCCAGAATTAATTCTCGAGCTGATGATGGTGTTGTTCTCATAGCATCAGTACCAGAAAGGCAGAAAAACCTTTGGAGGTTTTTCTAGTTTTTTTTTTTGTATATTGCTGATTAGTTTGGTCTTTTGCAACCAGCTCGTTAAAGCCCATACTTTAGATGGTCTGATTTTATCATTGTATATAACCCGTAAGTAATCTTAGGTTTCAAGCCCCAAGTTTTCCCTATGGCGCCTCTGAAGGCCCAGAAAGCCATCTCAGTGTTCTTAACCTCTGCGTGAACGTGGATTTTTAATGTTAAATCAGGGCCAATCGTCCGCGAGTTCGTCAGAAAAACTTGAGTATTTTAGGAAAGCTAGTTTTTGAATATTTTACTGTAAATATATTACTGCCGAGTGAATAACGCCAAATCCAAAAGGGATTTGGCTTAATGGTATAATAATAATGATAAAAGTTTGCTATAAAGTATTCCCATACACATGAAGTTTTAGTAAATGATCTTATCGCTAAGGTGCAGGACATCAGGAGTAACCTACTTATCACAGAAAACCGAGCGATGGGGATTAAACGACAGGTTGGTTTGGCTTGGAAAATCGTCGATAATGAACATCAGTTGGAGGAAGCTGAATCACACGATCAAGTAGCGGCTGATGAAGCAATACAACATAATCGTACAATTTATGTTCTTGCGTAACTTGATAATGATCCAGTACCAACACATCTTCCAGAGGCAGATGGTCTGATTCAACCAGAGGTAGAAGCAGATGTTTAGCAACCAAAAAGGTGATTAACATGGGCATATTATATGAACAGTGATTTGATACGCCCCAATTTTTTGGCAGAGAGAAGTGGGCAAAATGTGCGGAGAGATCATTATTATCTCTTTTTACTCGAGTTTCTGAATCCAGCTGCCATTAAAATGGAAGTACAGCAGCAGCCTTCTATCAAATAACTCCCTATGGAAGGTGTGGATAACGAAGAACTGATTGAAGCTGAGAGCATAAGTGCTAGGAAAAATAAAGGTCAAGTACTGGATTAACCAACATGACATCCGGGCATTAATGTTTCCGTTGATGTAAACAGCACAATCCCAAAAAAACTGCAGCACCTGGTAATGAATTTCGGTCGCGTTTTACTAGAGTTCAGAAATATAGGACCAACGCAAGGGCATTCTCTACCAAAGATGTACATTACAAAGGATCTTCATGCACTAATAGACCACTTAAACAGCAAGTTTTTTCCAAGGATTTGAACACACAATATAAGAAAGTAAATAAAACCAGAATGCCGATACACCGTGTTACTAAAATCATCCATCCTCAAAATTTCGGTACATCGACACCAGAAATATTGGATGAGAATATAGACTCCCAATTGCAAGGACTTCAGATTCTTACTGCTAGAGAGCGTCAGTGCAATAAGTGTTGTACAAGAAGACAGCAAAATCAAGCCTTCAAGGTAGATGAAAGAAGTTTCTACCGTGAACTGAGTATAAAGAAACATAACCAGAAAGACACTGTAGACCCTCACTTGAAAGATATGACTGACCACTCGTCGTCTGTTCGGTAAAAATAAACAGAAGCAATTTAGACGCTGCGTGGTTTCTACTAGAGAAAGAAGGAGCGAGCAATAACTCTGAAATGGAGCTTACTAACATCATAGATTTAGATGTTTCAACGGTTTTTAAAATAGCAAGTAACTGGAAAGCTCCAGGTCCGGACATAGTGCATAATTTCTGGTAAAAATATATGACGGGTGTGTATGAGGGTGTCCTAAAGAAATCCAATGCATGAGAAAAAAGGCTAAAGAATCTAAATTATTGAGATTGCTTGTCCATTCAACCGGAATTTGCAGGCAACCTATGCAACGAAGATCCATAAGTATAGCGAGCTGAGGAATGAAGTAAAGACAATATGGATGAACATGAAACATGCTTCAATTGCATCTATTCATCGTATTTGCATTTCGGCTAAAGGCAATGTGTGTCCAAAATGCACTGAACATCTTCAACATTTAGGACATTGCGTAAGGACTACAGCACTCGACTTAGTTCGTGGCTGATGATGAAAAATCGGATTCACCCGAGTACAAATTTGAAAAAATTAATAATCTTAATCATAATAACAATATAATGTGTATATCAACATGGCACAGTCAGCGGGCTGTTTTCTAGGAAACCTGGACCCGACACACCCACAAACATGTCAAAAAAAAAAAACTAAGTTGAATTATTTTAGGATAGATTAAATTTGTTGCATGGAGTAGTACACAGAATTAGATTTTCTTTGAGTTGCTGATCATTAATTTCAGGTGAAAATTAAAAAATTTGAAACTTTGGTTCAATATAGCCCAAAGTTGTGGAAAATTCAATGAGTGGTCAGATTTCCACGAGACTTAGAAATAGGTTTTTTTAGTTGCGGATCATAAATTTGAGTTCTAAATTAAATAATTGGTAATTTCTGATTAATTGGCCAAAATTGATGAAAAATTGAAAAAAAAAAAACTGATTAATTTCCATGAAACTCAAAACTAAGGGGTTTTTTGGGTTTCTGGTCAATAATTTGAGGTCAAAATTAAACAGTTAGATATTTTTTATCCATATAGCCTAAATTATTTGAAAATTCAATGAATTGATAAATTTCCACGTGACTCCCAATCAGAATTAGAAACTTTTTGGGTTCCGATCATAAATTTAAAGTCAAAATAAAGAAGTTCAATATAAAACGCCAAAATTTTTGGAACTCTTAATAAATTATCAGATTTCCATGATACGCAGATCTAGTAGATTTTTCAGCTTTCTGATCATAAATTTTAGTTTACAAAATATTGACATTTTTAATCCAAATGACCAAAATTTTCGGAAGATTAAAAAAATTGGCTGTTTTCCATGAAACTGAGAACTAAGAGTCTTTTTGGGGTTTCCATGACAAATTTAAACGTAAAATTTCAATATTAATAATTTTGTTATATATGTTCAGCAAAACAAACAATTTTTAATGATGAATGTTTATAGTGTGGAAGTTTCAGACGTCTAGTTTCATGAATTCTTTTTTTCTCTACTTTGCTATTGCAGAACATATTTTTAAAAAATTCACTACATATTTTTTAGTGATTCTGGCAATAAGTAAGTACTTTTAATAAAAAAACTAATGTTTTCCTCAAATTTTAATTTCCTTGCTTAAGAAAGATAAGGGTCGTTGGCAAATAGAACGAAAATACAAACTTCAGAAACCAAGAATCATATTTGTAGAGTAGATAAATATCAGAACCAAAATTTAGTTTATCTGCGTTTTCTGTTAAGAAAAGCGGATTTGTGTAACTTTGAAACTGTTTTATGTTATAAAAACATATCAAAAGATTCATAGAACCCTATAAAAAGCATAATATGCTGAATTGAATTAATGTGAATATTAATCAAATATATATAATATTTATTACAAATTTTTATTCAAGTACTTTTTATTGAAAAAAAACACATTTGACAGAATATTTTGGGAAGATTATTACTAACAGCTTTTGATAAATATGCCTTTCTTTGGTCAATTTTGACTTATATTTCGAACATTTGCCCATTTGGAAAATTTTTATGTACTGACGAACAATCAATCATTAATTCTTTAATTTGTATGTGCTAATTTATATTTGAGAACAAGTCACCCAGTCGAAATTTGAGTTTTGTTTTAAATTCTAATTTCTAAAAAAATAGTAAAAAATTGGAAAACTTTAACAAAAACTACTTCAATCTAAATACGTTATCTTAGAGTTAATAAAAATATCTATTGACCCTTACAGCTAAAAAGCTACTTCAATGTAAATACGTTATATTAGAGTTATTAAAAAAATCTATTATAGCGATAGTAGACAGAAAAAAAAACTAGGTATAAAATTCTATTCTTTTAAACACAAGGAAAACTTAACGTCTAGGGTCCAGAGCCCAGTGTCACGATCCTAATTTAACATTTTCCTTTTGCAGTTTATTTTCTGGTTTGAATTTTTCATCAATTTTTATATTTTTGATCTAAAAGTAAAGTATATTTTCATTTTAATTGGCTTGCCGAAAGTAAGTACACATAGTGTTGAAAGATTTTTAATTTTATTGCACTTTCTGCATTCAATACAGAATAGTATATTGTGTATCGAGGGGGTAAAGAAGGCTATTTTGACGAGGGTGAACTTGCTGCCCGAGCGAAGCGAGGGCGGCAGTCACACGAGGCAAAATAGCTTCACGCCCTTGATACACTCCATACTTTTTTCCCCCTCCTTGAAAATAAGCATGTGAAGCAGATACAGGATGTTTGGTGTACTTGAAAAATTTAGATTATAGGTGAAAAGAAGAAATAGCGTACTTTGCAGAAGGGAGACTGTCAGGCCTAGCAATACAATTTTTTTAAAGATAAAGATCAATTTCTCCATATTCTCACTATCGGATTGCAGTGTATGTGTAGCGGGCGTAAAGTTTTATGTAGCGGGCGTAAAGTTTCATGTAGCGGGCGTAAGGCTTCATGTTGGCCCGGCGGCGGAGTGCGCATGTCCGAACGTCACTGGGCTGGAAGCCGCCACATCACGCCTGCTTCACGTGCATGAAATGGCGCGTTTTCAAGAGGGGTTGGACAAAAACAAAATTCATATTTATTTTGATTGCGATTTTAGTCATCAGTGACAAAATAAGTTAAATATTACAATTGAAATTACATAAGAGGACACGGAATTACATCAATTATAGATATTACACCGGCACAAAAAAGAAAAAGTGGTCTGCCCGGCGGACTACACCGGCATATCTATTTGTTTTTGGGGTCGCTGAATCCGAATCCGGGGTCCA
>JAABKJ010002344.1:0-28293 GCA_011634705.1 Andricus grossulariae
TTGAAAACGTCGGATTTTCAACATAACCTTAAAGACTGTCATATTTCATGTGCACTATCTTCCTTTCAAGAATGACTAATATCTATAATTTAATTTCTTCATTACATTTTTCCCAGTGCAATATTATATAATGCGAATTACAAAGCTAAATTTATACCATAAAATTGTAAAATTTTCGTAGTGAATCAAGGCTTAAATGAAAAAGGGCTCCATTGTAACCGTTTCAATCCATACTTGGGTTAATTTAGAAACCATTTATCATTTTGGGTTCCTTTTCAGCAAGAGAGGTTGTTGCAGCTCCTTTGGAAGCAAAAATTGGTTCTAATAGAAACCCTAGTTTTTTCTGTGATCCATTTTTCGTTCTGCAAAATAATTTTTATAAGAAATTGTTTCCCTTGATAATCACTCCGTTTAAGAGATAAAAAATATGTTTCACAACGTTCAAAAAGTAGAAAATATATCAAATTATAAGATGCATTGTAGTACATCTTACTTATATATGAGATTAAGAATAAATATGGTTGTTTTCCAAGTGACAATAAGCAGATTAGTTATAACGTTGCCATAAGTTTTAGTAACTTTGTTTGCTTCAAATTTATTAGAAAACTTATAAATAATTACTTTTTCTGTAAAGTACTCCTTCCAAGCACTTTTTTAATTTTCTTATGAGTGAGCGACTTGATCTCACATTGTGGGTAAAGTCGCTCACAATTCAAGGGATGATAAATAGTTTTTTATGAATTAAATCCATGTTTGTGCTTTATATTAAGAAAGAGCATCAAATAGAAATGATACATTTGAAGCATCAATACCTAATTTAAATTCCTTTTTGTCCTTTATTGTAAAAAATCGAAAAAACGAGCCGTTGAGCTCCATTTTACGGTAATGAATATTCTAGAGCCTTATATGTTACCTTCATTTGACCATTAACTACGTGGATGATAAAGGAATACATACCTGAAACAGAAAAATATTTAAATTAATAGATATTCAATAACGTGTATGTAATTCTACGTGAGAATTAGTTCTGGCAATATTTTTATATCTTACAAGATACTGAAGATTTATTTTAAATAACTGATTAATTCACAGATTCATACATTGCAAAGAAAATGTAATTGAATGAAGAAAATGATTTACTTGTCCTTATTCAAACACATATTACCTTGTGCCAAGTACGCTTGACTTATATTATTTAAAATTAATTTGTCACAATTAAAGGGTCTAAATGCGGACAAGTAAATCATTTCCTTGATTAAATTAAATTTTCTTTAGAATGTATGCAGTTTTTCTTTCTGATAAAATTACTTTCCATGTTGATCTTGTATCAAAATGTTTCCCTTTCGCTAAGCTTTATTTGAAATGAAGAAAATATCACTTTTGAAAACTTTATTCATTGCACTTGAAGCCCATTGAAGACGATCAAACTTCACGTCGATCAACTGAATGCGTGTGAAAGTGTCTAACCTATTGGACCCCTATGTTCTTTCATACTTTCAGGGCTCTTCTTCATAAACGAAATGGAAAAAATTCTGAAATTTTCACAGAATCTGTGTATTGTGGCCTTCTATCGTGTCCCAGTTATTGACAAAAATTGTCCAAACCGCTTAGGCGTCATGCTAAAATATGTTACATTTGCAATACCTTGGGATAGAGCGTACGTGCACAAGATGTACTTATCTCAACTTCGAAATGGTCAGCCCTTTTCTAATTGCACCAAACTTCAGATAACACTCTAATAAATCTACAGTCCCAATTTGAAAAAAATCCTCCGAAAATAATTTTATCCGTATAATACCTTAAGGAGATTTGTCAAATGTAGTGGGGGGGGGGGGATTAGACAAGAAGGGGACAAACTGTGATCCTTGATACAGAGATAACATTTTTCTTCTTTTAGCTTTATAACTGCACTTGCAGGGTGTCTAATAAATTTTGCCCACGGAATTCCCGGAGAATTCCTCCATTTTTCCCGCTTATAAATATAAGATGCCTCTAACGATAGAAGCATACATATACATACAATACATAGTGGATTGTGACAAGCGTAACTTGCTCGATTACAATATTATAATTGATTTAAAAAATATTTTTTAAATCATTTTTAAGAAATCCAATCTTAAGTAAGAAAAAAGTAGCGCAAGTTGAGTTGTAAAGAATGCGTAAAAAATAAATTAATTTAAGGTTTTAAGTATTTTTTAACATTTAATGAAATGCTTATAAATTAATACAATGCACGAAACCGAAAGACGTACAATAAGTACTGTGTAAAATCTTATTCAGTCTCATTTACTCCTTCTGATTTACATTATAATAAGTATTACAAGTATTCTAATAAGTATTTCATGCACTGAAAAGTATGACAAACTTGGTACAATAATACAATTTGAAGACACAGACAAATGGCATAACAAAAATAAAATAAATAATGAAAATAGATAAATATTAATCTACTATTTAAGTACAGAAGAAACTAAATAAATCTTATGTAATGTGTAATCTCAAAGGGACAATAAAAAATATATAAATTATAAGGAAATGAAATGCACTTCCCGCATCAAAAATAAAATCAAGGTAGGCATTTTAAGCAATTTTCAAAATCTGTTCAAAAATGAAAGCTTGTAAAATATTGGAATTAGCAGAAACTAGAAGAAATGTAAAATTGTAATAAGAACATGAAAAATGGGTTTGTTTTCAGTCGGAGTTGAGGAGCGGAATGGTAATAAGGTGTCCAAGAGGGCGAAGCCTCTGGATCCCGACGAAGATGACTATTACTATGATGACGATGTGGAGCAAAGGAACAATCCAACGAACGAGGCGCCAGCGGTACCGCCCGGATTCCTGAGTCCGTCGGTACGAGAGTATCTGGATCTTGGAAAATCGATACCCGGTACGTAAACAAGATCATCTCCTGCAAAGTCTTTCCTTTGAATGTCCTCTCAACGTCCTCGCGTTTTCTCATTCTTCTTCTTTTCCCCTTCTTCTTCTTGAAATACGTTTTTGAAATCGAGTAGCGCATCTCCTCTGAACGTTGAAGTGTGCGCTAGCTTACGAAGTACCAGTGCCAGTACGAGAAGAAGTAGTGAAAGATTCCGAAGCTTCTATTAGAAACTAGTGCTGCTGAAGCGAAGCGTCACGCGTATCGCAGATAGATCTCTTTACCGCTTTGGATACCGGAAACTTACGCTAAGACGTCCACGCACAAAAGCAATCCTTTACTCACAACAAGGCTTTACAAAATCATTCAAAGCGATTTTTCCTCATTTTTTCTTAACAAATTTTTCCTTTTCCACGGCCATTAATAATCAAAAACCATCATTTTTGGGCTTGCTAAATTTTCAACATAGAATCATTTATAAACAAAAGAAAACAATTTCAAACTCAAATTAAAAAATTATATATTCATTTTAACCAAAAAAGGTGACTCTTCTACCATAAAAGATGTAGTTTCAATTCAAAAGTAGAAATTTTGATTAAAAGAGTTGAATTTTCGATAAAAATATCATTTTTGACAAAACAGATCAATTTTAAAAACAAAATAATTAAAGATTTTTTCTACAAAAAAGGATTAAATTTTCAACAAAATAGTTTTTAACTAATTACTTCAGTTTTGAACCAACAAAGATGAATTGAATTTTGAAACTAAAAAGACGAATTTTCAACCAAGATGATTAGTTGTCTACCAAAAAAAAAAGAATTTTGAACAAAATAGGGGAAAGCAACCTACAGTAGATAATGAACCTGCAGTGAATAATAATTAATTAAAAGCACAAATATAACTGAAATAATGAATTCTAATTTTAATTTATTAACTCGTATACACCAGACCCTCGGTTTAGGATCCCGCGGTTTAGGAATGCCTAGAACTGCTGTCCCACACAGTTTCTCCGCTCGCGGGGTCGAGGGAAGGTTGTCAATCATTCGTCACCACCAGTATCGGAGCGACAAAAGCGGGCAGCCCCAGTAAAAATTATTCGACTTGGTTTCGACTTGAATTGCCCCCAATCAAAACATGCTGAAGTCGAAAAGTTCGACTTGAGTCGAATTTTTATGATTTAAAGAGGAGCGGTTTATAACTTTGAGTATATACCTGCCCTGACATAAAGGGTCTGACTGTCATAGAAGCTAATCTTTGTTAATGATTAAGCAATTTTGTACATTTTTACACACTATATATATTGAATCAATTCATTTGTAGATTTTCATTTGTATTATACTTGTTTGACGACGATACCAAAAATGTGGTTTTCTTTTACGTATTTATAACGGCTCAGGAGATCCTTATAGAAAATTACAATTTTAATTTGTTTGCAAAAAAAATTTCAGGGTTATACTCGTTCAGACACACAGTTTCTGAATTTTCAAATTAAAAATAGCTAATTTGATAATTAAAAATTTTTCATTAATTAATTTTATTCCTTCGCATCTGTTAGCAGTGTCATTTATGAGTCCAAAAAGGTTCGTCTTGAGAAAAGTTTCGCCGACTTGAAATCAACATGCTAAAACCATAAAAGTAAGACATGTTATGTCTTGTCTCAGTTTTGAGACATAGCCAGACATCGATGCCTTCGAGACGAACTCAAGACATCACCAAGACGAACTCAAGTCGAAGCATTTTTACTCGGGAGTACACTCAGCGGATAAGTCCGTGTGTTACGATTTGTGAAAATTCCGAAGGAAAATAAGAGACAGCGTTTTTCGTTTAAGGCAATATCAGCGTAACCTCAACAAATTTTTTCACATTTTTTTCAAGCTCAACTTATGTTCAAACGAAACGCGATATCGGGTTGAAAAGTTGGGAAACTAAACATGAAGCACTAAGAAACGCAAGGCTGGTCCTAAATTTTTTTAATTATGAAGAAAAAAATTTTGTGAACAAATTTTTTTTTGCTTTTTTCATAATTATAAAAATTTAGGACCAGACTCGCGTTTCTTAGTGCCTCATATTCAGTTTTCCAAATTTTAAACTCGATATTGCGTTTCGTGTGAACGTAAGTTGAGTTTAAAAAAAATGTGAACACGAATTTTGAGGTTAAGCTCACATGGTCTTGAAGAGAAATCTGAGCCTGCAGGTCAAGTGAAAGCAGTTAGCTCGCGAAGCTGATTGGAACTGATAGAATGGTTTAAGAGAGCGAGAGACAGAGGCCGCAAACGTTTAAAGTAAGCAGAAAAATCCTTATTTTTACGTGTAACGGATTGCTGAAATTGTAGTTTTTCTTCAAGTTTAAATTATTATATGTATTAGATAACAAAATGGACGAAATTAAATAAATATTTTTTACTCCGGAGAAAAATCCAACACAAATGGTTCACACGGCCCTGACTGTTTACGTTTGGATTACACCGATTTAGGATCAAGGCTATTTGCAAGCTACCCCCGACACTGTTCTTAAACCGGGGGTTGGATGTAGTGTCCCAACTGTCAGTTAAATTAAAATTATTATTTTATATATATTAGTATTTTGAATGAATGATAATCGATTGTAGGGTGGTCTCCTATACATAAATTTTCAAACACATAGTTGAATTTTCAGTAAAAAATAAATACATATGAGTTTTCAAAAGAATTATGAATTTTCTTACTAAAAATATAGGTTTTCCACAAATAAAGATTTTTGAGTGAAGAAAGAAAAAGAAATCATCTAAGTTGTTGAACTTTCAAGCCGAAAATATCAACTTTTAACAAAAAAGTTCATTTTCAACCAAACAGCTGCATTTTCAACCAAAAAAGAGGAAATGTTTAAACCAAGATTAGTTTTATACCAAAAAAGACGAATTTCAAACTAAAAAAGATCAATTTTCAACCAAAAATGGTAAAGCTATATTTACCCAAGTGGTTAAATTTCAAATGAAAAAAGATTATTTTTAACAATATAGTTAAACTTTCAAGGAAAGGGATGAATTTTCGACTAAAATCAAATTTTGAATCTTCAACTGGAATAGATATATTTAAAAAAAAACTAATGTTGAACTTAATCATGAATTTTGAACAACAAAAATGATTTTTTAACAAAATGGTTTAACCTTCAACCAAATAGTTCAATTCTCAACCAAAGAAGATTAAGTTTCAACCAAACAGTTGCATTTTTATTTAAAAAATATGAATTTTCTACAAAAATATAAGAATTTTCTACCAAAGCAGTTGAATTTTCAACACAAAAAGACGAGTTTTCAATAAAACAGTTAATTTTTCAACCGAAGGGATGACTTTTTAACTAGATTGATGGATGTTCAACCAAAGAATAAAATTTTTAACTAAAAATATAGTCGTCAGGAGGAGGAAATTACAAAATAATAGAAATAGAAATGCAAGGTACATAAATTACTGATAATAATATTATATCAGGGTGGCCGCAAAACTTCACTTCAATTTTAATTAAAAATTTTTGTATTCCTTATACATGACGGTTATTTAAAGTGCCTCTTATAGAAATTCTCTGATCTTCGAAATATTTTTTTCAAAATCACTGACTTTCCTGACCAAATAAATTCCCTGACTTTTATCTGATTTCCACGTTTCCCTTCACCTACTAGATCTAAGTTTCGTAGAGTTGGATCAAGTTTTTTAATTTCAAGTTTGGCTCAAACTTATCTTAGGGGCAGTCCACATACCACGTGGACAAATTTCCACCACTTTTTGACCACCGCCCCCTTCCCTGTAACCTACGTTCACATCGATTTATTTGATATTTTATGAAAATATGGATATTCTTGGTATTCAAAAGCAAGGAAGCCAACAGTAGCGGTGAATCGGCTGGAAATTCGGACCTTTTTGAAAACATAAGCTTAATGACACAATGTAGGTCCAAACAATAGAGTCGCGAACATATTCTTAGTTTTTCATGTTTTTCTGAAAAGGAGTTCGCAGATTCAGGCTAACGCATGTCTACGTAGACATCTGCCCTCCTCCCCGCGAACAATAATGGACTTTTGTCCCACCCCCAACTGTTTACATCAGTAGGCATTTTCACATTTTTACAAATCGAATTTGGTAATTTTGGAAAACAAATTTATTCCTGCCTGTTTTATACTGCTGAACCTGAAATGTACATTTACTCCACATTTTAAGTTTAATAGCATATTTAAAGTCACAACTGGAGAACTTTGCTGAACGATCAGAGAGTTAAATTCTTTGAAAAATCATTCGGAGTGGAAAGAGCTTTGATCAATTCAGCGAGAGTTAAAGGAAAGTTATAAGTGCGGTTGGAAAATAATATCAGGAATCCAATGAAAAAGAAGTATCTATCTGTTCAACTTTAGTTACAACTCTCTGATGGGATCGATGCCAATAATGTAGTCGAAGTGATTCACAATGGGAGTCCAGCACGCTATTAAAAGTGATATGCGTGTAGATTGGTTGTCAATGATAAGAGAATTGATGCAAATTTGAGATACGAGTCATTAATGCTATATGAAATCGTATTGAGAAATCTCAGTTTTACTATTGGAAACATTTTGCGTCTGATGCTTAGGTATACCAATTTTTCCTGCTCACAGGAACATAATTATGAAATATAGGACACATGCTACAAAATAAAACCAAAGTTATTCCTAATAATTCTCTAATAATAACTTTAAGAATTCAAATCAGTGATTTAATTTTTACTGTCTATAGCAGTAGAAATTTACTGAGTTTTTTCAGTGCTGCTATTTCACTGCGATGTTATATTAAAAATTTTAATTATGTGAGGTCTTTAACTGGAGCAAGCTTTAATTTGATATTATAAATGAACAAGATAAAATTTGACGATGAATGACAGAAGCTTTTTATATATTCCATCTAAAAACAATAAATGTTAGTTTTGTCGTTCACGAACTCTATAGAGTTTAAGCATAACAACAAATTGCAATACCTAATTAAAAATGAAGATATGATAATGATAACTGGATGAGAAACAATTTTTCGAGATTCTGTTTTTAACAATTTCAAGTAACTTAGGACAATATTTATCGATACATATTCTGCTGTCCAAGGTAAAAAGATACGTAAGTGACTTTGCGATTTAGTGTTATAGTTTTATACCTGGCAATGCAAAAATCGACCTAAATGACAATGTCACTTACATACCTTTTTAATTTGGACGGCAGTATTAGGAATATGTGAAAATCATTTCTCCTCTCACTAGAAAAAAAAAAAATAATTTAAAAATTAGTAATATAGAAATACTTTTATTTTTGGTCCTCATCCAATTCTCATTCTCACATTTTCGTAAAATTCTTAAAACTTAGTGCTAACATTAAAGAATAAAAAATAAGCATTAAAAAATAAGGTATAATAATCAATATTTCATACGTATTTGAAAACCTATCACAAAAAAACTTTTTTTGTTCATCCTATAAAATTTAAACTTTGATCCTTATCCAGTTGTCATTCTCGTGTTTTCATATGCTCGCTTTGAAAGTAGTTGAACAGTTGACGGATTTCCTTCGCTAGGAATGAATTTCCTTTCCGACCTCAACCTCTTGGGATTCGAGAATCGCGTATTAAGCCTGCACGTCCTGTACGGCGTGCTCTCGCGGGAATCTAATTGCTCGGCTTTTCCGCAAATTTACCCAACCTTCGCCCCTCGAGCTGCCACTTCTCCTTTGGAATACCAGCGATGTGTACTCGACGTGTTCGTCTTCTCGACGGCTTGCATCGATTGCAAAAATATCTTTGGCTACGAATAAAAATGTGTGCGGCAATTTCTCTACATCTGAAAGAGTATGAACTTAAGAATGTATTAGTGCCAAGTCGTTTACTAATTGCTTTAATAAGCATTTCTACTAATCATTAGTGGACAAGGAGAAACTAACTAATTCACTAATTCTATTTAGTAACGCATTTTTCTTAAATAAAGTGAATTAGTAACAGACTTCCTGCAAATCAGTAATTTTGTTACTAACTTTCAATAAAAGGCTTTCTAAAGTAATTAGTGAAAAACGCGGCACTACTTTGTTAGTACTTTCTGACTAATTCAGTTTCAGAGCGATGAATTCTAACCTCTGTTCAGATTGCGAAAGTGAATAGTATAAAAAATCGCTGACTTAATTCGCGAACCAATTGGCTCTCTATTCTATACTTTAAAACTTTTTGACACATAACTTGTATGTGAAAAAGGAATGAGAATAACAACATTTTTTGTACTAAATTTGGTTTATTTTAATGAAGTAAGAGCAACGGAAAAAAGCGTTTGTAACAATTTGTTATTATAAATTGATATTGTTTTTTCTGATGGATAAAAGACGGTTGTCGCCGATACTGAGTATGTTCAATTTGTTAAAAAAATAAATGAATATTTTTCTTTTATTAAAGGAGAAAGTTTAAATTTCGACCAGGGGCCTGATCCGCCCCAAAATGATTAAAACAGTTAATTAACGTTAATTTCCGTAAAAATAATAAGTGTTTGACAATAAAGAAAATTGGCGGTACCAGACGCTAAGAAAAAAATACTTGAACCTATACTTGGAATTAAGGACGGTTTCGGGTATAGCTTGCAGTGGCCTTGATCGTAAATCCAGACCGTCCGAATGTAAACAGGCAGGGCCGCGGCATAATTTCTCGAAATGCAGTAACTTCGGACTGCTTAAATCCAAGTTCCAGGGTATATTCTGCTACAAATGCGGAAAGTAGGCAAGTTCACACGATTGTAAAGTTCAATGTACGAGCCAGAGGCGAATCGAAAGGGATTTGTAAGCGAGTCCGTGACAAGCTGTAAACGAGTGGAAACGAACCGAAGATGAGCAGATGGCAAGTACTGTAAACTTCACAGGAGTTACAAACTGCTTAATTTTAGCACCTGTTGCACATGATCTTTTTTGTGACAGATGGAGCGAATTTTTAATTTGAGAAACAATAAAAACAAATTTTTCGGAAATTTGTGGTAAATTTATGGTAGAATTACCAAAAATTACCGAAAATTTTCGGTGAATTGGTAAATTACCGAAAATTTCCAGCAATTAACGGTTTCCATATCTTTTTGGAAGAAATCCAAAAATTTCCAAAATTTTCGGTTACTCATCGGTAGTTTATCAGTCATTTATGGTAACTTATCACTTCGAAGTTGTCCAATCACTATTCACTACTTAGAATCAGTCTCTCAAGCGTCAAATCATAATAAAGTGAGGTTATAATTCTGGCAGTTTTGGAAAGTAATTCTGAATAGAAATGCGCAAGCGCAGCAGCTAGAAAGTCTTTTTATAACTGTTTTTTACCACGGTTTTGGAATTTGTCACTTTCCGCACGCAATGCATGCCTCGAAAAGCGAACATTTCGTGCGTGTGTTACAAAAAATATATTTCTCACTTTACTATATCTTACCAAGACATTTAAATACTAAAATATCCAAAGAATATCGTACAAAATTGTCAAAATGCACAATTTAATACTTCAACATCTATCAAGAGTAGTTTTTCACACTTGGGGGTAATATTTTTATTATCAATGGATCAAGTTTTTGTCGGAGTCTGGTACCATCATTTAAACAAAACACTTATAATTTTTACGAAAATTAACGTTAATTATTAGTCAAAATCATTTTCAGGCTGCTTAAGGTGCCAGGACCGAAGTTTAAGCTTAAAAAAAACGTGTCTATTTAATCAATAAACATTAGGGGTTTCGAGGACACCTTAGCCGACACCCTTCAATTAGTTATTATTTTACGAATCTAAACAATTCCACAAACAATGCTCAAAAAACGATTGAATTTGTGAATAATAATTTTATTGATAATGCATTATGTTAGTGATATTCTGATTTTCAAACAAGAACTATCCACGCCACATTTATTTTCCACACTTCTCATATTCACGCTCAACTTTAGTCAACTTTGTCCGGAAGTGTGACGGAATCACTGCTCCAAGTTTCTACTAAAATAATTGTGCAACACTGACAAAACTGACAAAACTGAGAGCAAGGTAACAAAGCTTGCTTATAACACGAGTGTAAAATAATTTTACTGTCAATTCTTCGTTCAGATGAAGCTAGACATTACCAGCTTTTTGTGGATCGAGTGCAATTAACGTGCGAAGGATGAAAGAATGTAAATTTTTATGAATAATTTAGGAGTAAGAAAACGTTTATTAAAAAGTGAAAATATATGATGTATTTAAAAGGCTAAATTTACTCGAAAGACTAAAGAGGAAAAATGTTATTCATACATCATTTTCTCTAAACCGTGAGACCAATGCAACTTCATATTTCTCGAACTCAAAACTCAAGGATAAACTTGAGCAATGCAGTGTTTGAGTTCTGAACGAAGTCAGAAAGGATGTTTGTACACTTTCATGAACAACGCACTAGTTTACGTTCAACTTTCATTAGTTTGGGTTCCAAAGTTTCGCACGGGGTTGAAAGGGATTACATGTTGCTTGATCTTTATATCCTCTCATGGAATTAATACGGCAATTCGGAGAACACTGAACAGTTTGCATTTTAAATATCCATTCCAATCACAGTGAATCTTGAGATATCAAAAAGTTACAAATATTTGACACGCAGATCGAAGAGTTAAAAACTAGAAAATGCAGTTGTCGATAGTTTTCAACACTTTGTTTGTCATTGGGATAAAACAAGAATACTTTGGAAATTACTGGAAAAAAATTTGTCCTGGAGGATTCTACCAGGAATTTTAACTGTAAAATATTTTTTGGTAAAAAATCTTTTGGTATACTCTTAATAATTTTTTGTTTATAAAGAGGGTAAAAAACGACTTAAACATCATTTGTTTAATGTTTCTTATTTATGATCACGACGGTAAGTAATACAATTTAAGTACTAATGAATTAGGCGTGCATATGATGTTTCGGATACCGGCAATTGGACATCGTTATGAAAAACTCGCAACAACCAGGAAGTGAATCTCGAAAAACTTTATATTTCCTGAAATCACTTCACGACTTCATGATCCAGTTCATAGAACTCTTAGAAACTTACCAGAGTGCTACGAGTATTCTTCAGGAGATATTGTTGAAAATGTTTAAACTTTCACAGAACTTTATTTTTCAAGAAGAATTCTGAAGAATGACTGGCTGTCCAATAATTCTTAGAACGTCGACAATTTTTCCCGCGCGGGTTTAAATAATAGATGTGAAGTAAAGCGAAAAACGATTTATCAAATTTGAACCTGCCTTTTGCCTTTGCGATTTTCGTAATCAAAGATTTAAGTTCTCGAGAAGGCAAACCAGCTCCTAATTTTCAAACCAACCACTGATCTCATATCTTGTTTTCCAACCTTACGGAAAAGTCAACAATATCGATTCGTTCAACTGAGCGGTCAACATCGAGGCCAAAGATAACCAGATCCTCACTTCTATCCCCTGTTTGGTAAATGAAGGACAAAGTTCCCGAGGCACCTCCTCCCCCATCTTCATCGTTCGCTCTTTTTCTCTCTCTCTCTCTATCTATCTCTCTTAATTCATCACCCCTAACTCCTTCCCTCTGTCTTTCTCTCTCTGTCTCTTTTAGGTTTCCGAGCCAGCCATCGTCATAAAGTCAGTCGAGCGCACGGGACAAAGCTGCTATTCCTCTTCGGTGTACTACGTGGAAGCGCGTAGGCTAGGTTAGGTTTGTGTGCATAGAAGGCTAGGAGGGGGAGGCGTCGAGAAAGAAAGGGTGAGACTAGGGGGTTGAGATCGAGAGGGAGGGATACTCTCTCCGTTTGCACGGAGACTCCAGAGCTTCGAGCTCCTGGATTCCGGGCTCGGTCGTCCGGATCTCGGGTATTTCATTATCCCATCCGAGTGCTAGGAGGCTTCCTGCTGCAGTGGCGCG
This sequence comes from Andricus grossulariae, assembly GCA_011634705.1. NCBI lineage: Eukaryota > Metazoa > Arthropoda > Insecta > Hymenoptera > Cynipidae > Andricus > Andricus grossulariae. Next base: position 12,749 of record JAABKJ010002344.1, read on the forward strand.
ACCCTTCGAGAGATTGAGAACCGTTAAGTCAATGAGATAAGTTTACGCTGCCATATTGATTCAATGCAAGCAGCACCACCACCTCCCCCCCCCCATCCCGGCAGCACTATTCCACCGCGTTGCGCACCTCCGTGATGTTCATACCCATCTCCATCATCATAAAATCTCTTCCCACTCTACACCCCTTTGCCGCAAGGAGCCCGCACAATCAGGACCCTCTCGAAGGGAGTACATAAGCAGGGACTACGGGGTAGTTACATAGGTGAACCAACACCTCCGCCAGGGAATGTACCGTATAAACGTTAACACGCGTCTACGTCACGGAACGTTGCTCTTTATCGACGGATTATGGCAGAGAGGAATAACGCTTTTCGGGACACATCAGGAAGATCTGTTAAATAGAAAAATCAATTTCCTTGTAATCATAAATCTCCAAGGATAACTTGCGTGGTCTTATTTTTCGTTTTGAAGATAACGGCTCCCTAACAGTAAATTTTAAAGATAATTTGAAAACTGTTTACAATTGATAACTACGTTAAAACTCATGAATATGATAGCCCTTTTTTTAAAAAGTCAATTTTTGTGTTGAAATAATACGAAATATTCAAATTTATCTAAAAGGAAATAGTGAATATTGCTTATTTTTAAAAATAAATCACTTAATTAGTCATGGTTGTCTGACATCCCATCCATACTTTAGGAGTTTTAAAAATTCGATCTGCACCTATATTTGAAAAAGTCGTGTTTCTTTTGGGCAAATTAGGGGGCGTGCCTTAATTACGTGACCCTAAAAGGGGAGGGGTAGTGGCTACTTTAAATCAATCACGTGGGGGGTTAGGGGGGGGGGTGTCAAAAATTATCCGAAAACCGATCACGCGATTGATGGGCGCTCCCTTATTTTATGCATAATTAAACACATAAATCTCTGGTAAAAATTCATTTTTCACATTAAAATACTTTAAACTGCAATAAAGTCAAATAATAACTACAATTTTTTGCTATTATTCCGAAACTTTTACAACATTTTTAGATTTTTCCATGGTAAATTGGATGCGATTACTCAAGTTGTGTCTTTATTATTAACACACACACAGACGTGAATTTATTTAATTGCGCGAAATTTCATAATAAACGCAATTATTCCTGAGTGTCGTTCTATTTTGTTGGATGCCGGTAAAATACCTTATTTCATCCTAATTACCAATTTGTAAAAAAAAAATCAGAACGAACGTTCCGCTTCGTATTGAAAGCTAACTTGAAAGGAACGTTCCTTCTGTTTCTTCTTTCAAATTAAAAAGTTTTTTGGTGAATAATTTTTAATGTGCTTGTATCAATTATTGATGGACTTACTTTTTTTAACGCGATAAAATTCAAATATTAACAATACAGAACAAATTCGAGAAGAAAATGGTTAAGAACATAATTATTCCAACCGACATATTGTTTTTTTTCCAATTTTTTAATCTAAGGACTTACATTTTTTGACACTGGATTCCTGTTTCCTGATGACGAGAGCACTCGACTCTCGAAACGTCGACAAGATATTTTAATAAAGAATCTTTTCAACATCATCAAGGTCTTTTTATCTTATCTAATGGTCTGAAGTATGTCAATTTTTACATCTATTTCTATTTATAATTAGCTATTTACGCAGATGCATAACATCGCACTTTACTATTTACCATCTATTAATACCTTCAAATCTTAAAATTAACAAAATGTCAAGGTTAAACAAAAATTGAACTCAATTTTACAGAAATCACATTTTTTTACCTTTAACCTTGAAAATATATATCAACAAACAGATACGAGTCCTATTATTTTTCAAGTAGAATAATATCTTTCATTTCAAAATAATTTGCAAAAATTTTACGATTTTTACGATTTTTGGTTCATAACCAAATCGGGTGTACGCTATATGCAAACTTCTCGAAATCTCTAAGATTTTGAAGTACAATTACGATCATTCGCAAATAAAAAAATAAAGGATCCGTAGTTCTATGTTGAAATTAAAAAGAAAAAAAATATTTTGTTCCATAAAAGTTTCAATTTTTAATTTATTTTGAGTGAAATTTACACCATAATTACAGTTAATTGATACAAACTTTGCAGAAATCAGAATTGTTTTCAGAAAAATAAGAACGACCAAAGAGATGATACATTATAGCCCGAACGGCATTAATTAGTAAAAACATTTTTTTTCAAACTAGAAGGAATTTTTTGAAGATCTTAAAACATGTACAGGAAATTACGATTTTCATTTATTTTATTATGTTCTTCCATATTTTCTATCAGTAATACTCATACGTCAACTCGAGGACAACGGCTCGATAGATTGGCGTTAAGTATCCTCTCGAAATTTACGCTCGCATGTAAACCCATTGTTTGAAAATCAGTTATGAAAATCTGGCTAATTGCTTTCAAGAGTATCAAAGCCGTACATTCAAGTGTTTATTTTTATTCTTGAGCTATCAGATTGAACTATCCAATAATCTATAATTCTATATCTAAAATGAAAAAAATGTCTAGATTATAATCTATGTAAACAATATATCAAGAAAGAGAATCTATCAATTATATTTAATTTAATGAATATGAATAGGAGTAAAATAAAAAAGATTAACACTCAGGTCGTCAGTTCCGTAATAAGAGAGTAAAAAATAAGGAAACAGCTCAATCGCAGCATACAATGTGAAAACCCAGGGACAGTATTCCAAATACAATGCCTTTGAAGAGCGAACAAAAGTAAGGCGTTTTATTGTTCATGGAAGGAAACCATTTTAACGTCGCAGTTTGCAGATCCGCAAAAAAAGACTTTGCCAGGATGAGATTTGTCTGGCAGAATGTACTTCTACTATCCCAGTTCTAGACAACAGTTCCTAAGTCGATTAAGCGATTCCTTGAGCGACATGACAGACTGAAAGAAAGGGGGATGCCAATTGTTGAGATAATGAAAATTGGCAATCAGTGAATGCTAACAAAGTCTAATGCCGAAATTAAAATTGAGAATAAATTGTGAAATATTATATTCAGAATTATTATTTCGAACGATTAATTACTAGGAATGTGAAAATTCTTGCTTTTTCTCTGAGAACCTGAAAAAGTTGTGGAATCCAAATCATCAAACACTGTAAGAACTTTCGAGTGAGAGGAATCGAGTATGATCATTTGGGGTGAAATATAAAAAAGAATATAAAAAAGTATTTTTGAACAATATTTCATCAACGGTGTATATGTGCAATCAACATTAATGATATAAAATGCTGAGTTTAGAGAAAGGCAAAGACCAGGGAACAGCTGATGAAAGCAAACGGATTTTTTTAGTAAATCTCGTCTGTGCAATACATCACATTACGTACGCATTAGCAGAAATGTTCTAGCACTCAATAAACCTTACTTGATAACAGGCAATAAGTTTAATGTTACGCTCCGGGATAAAATTAAGACTGAACTCCGACAAAGTAAATGGAAGTTCCTTTGTAATAGGTTAAATAAAAGGCTTAAGTACTATAAGCTTGATAATGAGAAGTGAAATGGAACAGAAGTTGCACCTCATTAAACTTGTCGAATAACGCTTTTACAAGTTAATTTCAACTATTTATGGACCAAAAAATAGACTACTAAGCTTTTAAAAGTGATCGTAATGCAATGCCAACTATATGAGAGGATGTACGAGCTTTTCTGAAGGAACTGAGCTGCATGTAATCTTATCCTTTTATAAGACACTTAGAACCATACTCTTAATGATGGACAACGTTTTTGGTTTTTGTGCAGAAACGCAGAATAACTTTTATATTTATATAAAGCGCAAATAATATTGCCCAATGACTCAGAAGCACGAAAAAACTGGCCAAAAGTGTAAACATTATCAAATTGGTATAAAACTTATTTTCCAAGATAAAGATTCCAAATGCTGGAGAAAAAAACAAAAATTAAAGATGGTGGATCCAAGGTGGTAACAAAATTTTTTTTTCAATTATCCGACATACATAGAATTCCATTTTTAGTGGGCTCTCAATAAGTTCCTGATTTTAAATATTGTACTAATAATTCAAAATTCAAAATGGATACAATGTAGCGTATGATTTTTCTTTAAATTATCAGCTTTTTATCAAATGTAAAAATTCGTCGGCATCTTTCTTCCTTTCAATAGGTTTTATTCTAAAGACTTCAAAAACAACTTTATCCCACAATGAAACATTAAAAATGATAAAGTATCAATTTCACAAACTTTAATTATACAAAATAAATTTCGTCACTTTTATCATTGGAATACATTATTTTAAGTAAAATTAATATATAGGTACCATACAATATGAAAAACTCTATATTTCTACGGTTTCAAGACAAATTATATTGCATTTTCGACCAAATAGTTGAATTTCTAACCAAAAGAGTTGCATTTTCAAGTGAAAAAGATAAATGTCGTATAAGACAGTTGAATTATCAACCTGAAAAAGGTGCATTTTTAACAAAAAATGTAACTTTCAAACAATAAAAATTAAAATCGAACCAAATGGTTGAAATCAAAATTTCAAGAAAACAGTTCCATTTAATTCGAAATAGCTAAATTTTAATTCCAAAAAGACGAGATCTTTAAAAGACAGTTGAATTATTATCGAAAAAAGATTAATTTTCAACAAAAAAGATAATTTTCAAAGAAAAAAGATAAATTTGCAACCAAATAAGTGAATTTCAAACAAAAATAAAAGTAGATTTTCAACCACGCAGTTGCATTTTCAATACTATTTTAATTTTCTTATTGGGTTCTATTAATTCAGTTCGCATTAAGGCGGAAAAAATAGAAAAAGGGGAAGTTTCTTAAAAATAGAAGAAAAAGAGGAATTCTTTAGAAAAAGGGTAAAAGAGGGGAATAAGGGAAAGAGTCATTAACTCCAATTTAATATATTGTCTTTTCTTACTCCATAAATATTGTTACCACTCAGGACTTTTTATTATGCGCTGTTCTTAAAATTAAAACTAACCATTATTTTATAAACTGTGAGGTTTTTTATTGAAAACTAAACCAAATTCCCGGTCATTTTCCGTTTTTAACCCCCCAGTAACCACTTTGTCACCATAGTAGATCCGCTATTTTGGATTTATTGTAAAAATATTTCCTATTTCTGTAATAAAGTGACATCTAAAGTATGGAACGTTACATCAATAGTAAATCTATATGTGTATTAAATTATTTTTTCACTTTGCCACTGTGATTTTCTTTCTTCATCACGAGTTCCTTTTATCAATGTTTAACTCCATCGAAACTGAAACTGATTCCCTTTTTAAGTACTTTCCCCAACAAGAGGTGACATTTGAAAGTTAACTTTTAAATGCTACACAATATAATTTTCAACAGTTTTCAGCATGTTTATGAAATTTTGTGGAAAAAATATTATCCTTAAGATTTATTGTCCAGAAAAAAACTTATTTGTTGACAATGAAGAATAAGAATAATAATCAGAATACGAATAAGAATAAGATTGAGAGAAGGAATAAGTAAAAGAAGAAAAGAAGATGTATCTTGGAGTTCCTTATTTCCACCCTTATCTGTCAGTGAGATGTTTTTCCTGACAGTTTCGGCTGACTTGGCGCGTTGCGCAAAATGTATGGGGTAGCAATGGTCGCGAATATCTCTTCTTCCCGGCACACAAAACGGGTCGGACACGATGCACACGTAGTGCATTCGGTATGGATGTCGGCGGTCCGAACGAGTTCCAAACTGTGTCGCAGGTACACCCATCCTACGAGCGCTATATAACTCATAGCAAGGCGCACAACATGAAACTATACTTGTCATCCAATGAGATTCGAGAGAGCACAAACACCGACGCGACGTTAGGGGCACCGTACTGTGCAAAGTTGTTTAGACAGGTACGCCGCGTTGTCAGGAGATGCACCCATTATAATTCTCGAGACGACTAAGACCTTACCTGTAGTTCTACTCCACTCCATCCCACCCCACATCACCTACTCTATCCTCTTTATATATTATTGGCATAGCTTGAAAGATGCTCTTGAAACTTCGTCTCTCAAATATACCAAAGCTTTGTTATGATTCGAGCTTTTATCTATCAAGACAACTTGCCAATTGGAAATGCGGTACCATATTAACTTCAATATGGAAATTTTAAATTCCTAAGATTTCAAGTCGAAATATATTGAATTTTTATTAAAATAGTTCTATTTTTAACCAAATAGTTGCACTTTCAAGCAAAAGCGATGAATTTTCAAACAAATGGTCAACTTTTCAAACAAAGAAAGATTAAACTTAAACCAACAACTAGATTGTTTATTTTTTAATCTAAAAAGACAGTTGAATTTGCAACCGGAAAAGTTAAATTTTTAACAACAAAGTTAATTTTCAAACAAAAGAGACGACTTTTCTACCAAGTATACGTGGTGATCCTGAACTCATCATATTCCTTGTAGATGCACATTCCTTGTACAAAACTGAACAAAAAACTACTGTGACAAACCGTTGTACGATCAATAGTTTTCAAACTATTGAAAGTTGTAAAGAACCAATGGGACCTCACTATTCCCGTGTGTACATAACCATCTTGCGCGAACTCTAGAACGTGATGCACTTCAATTCAGTACTTCTAATATTCGCCAGAGACAAACAATTTCGAGGCAACGTGAAGTTCTCAAAACGTATCACCCTCACTTGTTCAGTGATTCCGCCGACTCAAATTCTAGAGTTCGCGCAAGATGCTTATGTACGTGCGAAAATAGCGAGCTCCCATTCGTTCTCTACAGCTCTCAATAGTTTAAAAACTATTCATCGTACAACATTTTGCTATAGTAGTTTTTGTTCAGTTTTGTACAAGGAACGTGTACGTACAAGGAATATGATGAGGACAAATTTGCTGCTAAAAAAGTTTAAAAAGTTCAACCAAATGTTGGAATTTCAAACAAAAAGGATCAAATTTTAACCAAAAATAGTTTGATTTTGTCAAAATTGAGTTCTGGTAATTCAGTTCTTATTTAAGAGAAAAAGGAGATGAAGGGGAAGTTTCATGAAAACAGAGGGAAAGAGGAATTTTTTAAAGAGAATAGAGGAGAATAGGGGAAAGAGTGTATGTAGTTTCTATTTAGGGACATTTAAAATTAACACGGTTTTTGTACGGATTCAAATTGAATGCTTTCAGAATTTAAAAAACTAAATATTAAGCGTTCAAACTGGAACAATTTAAAGTTTTTTAATGAAAATGTGAAAATTTAATATTTTCAAATTAACAATACATTCATAAAACGACTTCATATTACTTTTCATAATAATAACCTCATCTTAAAGAAAATAATTCTTTACGACTTGAAGAGGGAAGAAGATATAAATAGCGTCTTACTAACAAGGGATATAACTACTGCGAGGCGCGTAGGGTAGGATATTTCTACTTGGCGTTCGATGGGAAAGTCGCAGCGTGATGATATATAATAGTCGTGCGCGAAAATAGTTAGTATAAGTCTACGATCGCGAATTCTTCAAGTGGAATAAATAAGTAAGCGGCGTACGTAAATCAGAGCACGTTTCCCATGATTCTACCTCTCAATTTGCTCTCGACCCATCCCCCATTCCCTGCTACTTCTTCTTGCTCCACCGTGAACAGAGTTCGAATCTTTCTAACAACTTCCATAGGGTATCAAACACACCTTTTTCCTCGTTGATGGAGCGATTATTATTATTGCCAATTAGACCAGATTAAAAAACTTGAAGAAATAAAGAAATAAACGTTATTGTACTCGACGCCGGGCCAAGTTGCCTCAGTGACTCTTGACTCGCAGCGCGCTCAACCGCAAACAGACTTCACATATTCCAATAATACTTGTAACTTTTGAAAACTGTGTTAATTGTATTCAGAAAAGTCATCAACCCTTTTCCCTTTAATATTTGTGTTTCAACCACAGCATGTTTGCAAAATATATTTCTATAAAAAACATTAAATGAATTTGCATGAAATTAAATTCAGTTTTAGAGGAATTTTAGCAAACGGAGTGGTCGCAAAATTTCATTTTCAAAATTCTCCGACTTTACCCTCATTCTTATATCATTTTCACGGACCAATTTTTCATTTTTTCTGAACATTAATATTTAAAGACCACAATTTTAATCTTGTCCAAAGATATTTAACGTTCTCATATTTTTGTTCTATGTCAAATTAGAGAGTTTAAGCTGCAAAAGCTCTGCTATAGAATTATTTTCACGAAAATATTCATGAATACCTCAGAATAAAAAATAAAAATTATGTTTATTCAACAATCACTCCAGTCATTTTTGTTCTTCTTTTTTGTCTCAGAACAATCGTGACGCATCACTGAAATGATTTCAGATGAAACACGAGAGCTGCAAGCCCTTTTGGGTCGAACTCAATCCAACCCCACTGTGCAAAAAAAAAAAAATTCCAAGAAAATAGTTTAATTTTCAACCAGACAAATTTTCAATAAATAAAGATTTTTCAGTCAAGAAAGGAAAAAAGTTCATCCAAATTGTTGAACTTTCAAGTATAAAGATGAATATTCTCTAAAACAGTTGCATTTTTTACAAAAAAAAGAGGACATTTCTACCACAAAGATTAGTTTTCTACCACAAACGACAAGTTTCTAAGTGAATAAGATCAATTTTCAAACAAAAATGTAAAAGCTACTTTTCCAATTAAAAAAATTAATTAAAAAAAGAATGGTCAACAAATTTAGTAAATTGTTCAACCAAAGAGATAAATTTTCAACTAAACTTATGAATCTTCAACTGGAATAGTTAAGTTTTAAGTTAAAAGAATTAATTTTCAACAAAAAATGCAATAGTTCCATTTTCAGTTTGAAAAATTAACTTTTAACAACAACAAAAAAACAGTTTCCAACAAAGTGTTTAAACTTTTAATCAACGAGATGAATTTTCGACAACAGAGTATAAATTTTCAACAAATAAGTTGCTTTCTACCAAATTAGTTGAATTTTTAAGACGAAAGAGGAATGTTCAACAAATAGTCGAACAACAAGTTAAACAAAAAGTACGACTTTTTAACAAAATAGTTGACTTTTTAACCAAATAATAAAATTTTCAACTAAAAATAAAATCGTCAGGATTTGCAAGAGCAAAAAAAAAGAAAAAGAAATAGAAGGCAAATAAATTACTAACAAATATATAGCATATCAGGGTGGCCGCAAACTTAATTTTCAAAATTCCCTAACTTTTTCAGCAGCAATTTTTCCTAACAATTGATATTCGAAGACTAAAATTTTAATCTTGTAACATTTTTAACCTGGAATCTTTTATAAACGGAATAAAACAGTTAAAATTCGAATTTCAAATGTTGTTATCCATGGCAGTTATATAAAGTGCCTTTTATAGAAATTATCTGCTTTTCGCAAGATTTTTTTTCAAAATACCTTTCCTGAGCAACTAAATTTCCTGACTTTTCCCTGATTTCCAGTTTTTTCAGACCTACAGGTACCTTGACAAATCAAATCATGTAACTTAATGTGAAAAAGTAGAGTCGGTATGTATTTCATATGAATTCTGCTTCTTTGTCTAGACGAAAACAAATTTATAGATCAAACAGAAAAATACTACTTATACATATCCCTTCATTAAAAATTTGAACAATATCGTTGGTTCGTTTTTAACCATATTTGTAACTTGATCAAGGATAAATGTAGCTGGTTTAGCTATATTCTTTTTCCGTGTACCAAACTGGATCAAACTCGCTCTCTGCTAAGTGTTTCAGAAATTACACAGAAGAAGATCTGGTTGCCTACTCGCTTGAATCTCTGGTACACTGCGCACAAGCAACCTGCCCTGCTACTATGTAACGTTGACCATAATAATTTATTTTTATGACCAACATTGAAAATAAAATATTCATGATACTCGACCTTAAATTATGGAACTTACGAGAAATTTTGCACTGAATGAAGAAGTACTTTGCAATTATAAATTCATAATTTAGAGAACCTGTATTGTTTGTAAACTGTACCAGCATTATTGTGCGGGGAACGTACAAAAATTACATTGACAATTAATAATAATAAAAATATAGAACAATACATAAGAATGGGTTTAATCAGGGATTATAAGCGGTGTTCACTGGAACGGGAATTTTTTGAGAAAGCGAAAATTGTTTACATGTATATTGTTAGAAAAACTTAAGCAATCACTACATAATACCAGGCGATGATACATACATGAAGGTATGCAACTTTGAAGAAGTTAAATTTAAAAATTCTTCATAAAAAATTGTAATTTTCAATTTCTATATCGAAATTTAAATATCAAAGAAATGTATTTTTATTATGATACTAACCGGCGGTTAGTATCTTTCTTTTTTAATCTGCTGGTAACCGTAGTAGGTTTTCTCTTCCTGAGTTTAAAATGTTTTTAAATAAAAAATAATTCAAATTTGAATTATAGTACTAAAATAGTTCAGTTTTTGGGGATTGAATTTCAAGTTATTTCTTAAAGTAAAAACTATCCATTTTTGGGCGTTCAAATGTAAAATTGATCAACTATCATTTACCATTTTCTTTCAACTTTTAACGCTTTAAATTTAAAAGCGTTTAATTTAAGACGACTCAATTTTTAATTATTAAATATATATTGAAAGTTTTTAATTTAATAATGTAAAAATAAAAAGTCTTTCAGGTTCAAAATTTTCAATTTAGAACGCTTAAACTTAAAACTAATAAAGTGATAAGGCTTTCAATTTCAAATGTAGTTTTGAACCACGTGAATTTCTATTTTATACAAATAAAATTATTTGGCTGCAAGATTAGATGAAGTTTGTCACCCAAAAATTTCTGCTGAAAAAAGATTCTTTTTGAGACCAATGGAAATCATCTTAACATTACTTTTAACAAAAAATTCCATTTGTGTCAATAACATCCTTCTGGCACAAGAGGGCATTTCATCTGAGCGTTTAATAGAGGAATTGTCCTAAAATTTTTAATACTCGAAATTGAAACGTTTAATTTATAAAATACCGCTGCGAAGTACTATGGGTGTATTAGCTATAAATGCATGTATTTGGGCTAACTTTATGAGCACTTTGTTTCCTCATAGGCATCAAATAAATTTCCTCCCTCATAGAGATAGGTTTATTTTCACTAACAAACAAAAAACTGATACTTATTTCATTGACATTTTTGTCTTATACTGAAAATTGTATTTTCAGAAAAGCAGAGAGAACATCAAAAGGTTAATCAATATTTCTTGTTACAAAAAACAACTATTTGCTAATTTTATCTTATAGTTGAAATATATAAATAATTTTACTTATATAAACGAAGTAAGAAATGTTTTCAAATTGTATAAATCGCTATTGATAAATCATGAAAGGTAATCAAAGATTCCTCAATAGGTCTATTTATATTATTAGCGAGATATGTAAAAAAAATAGATTAGAAATTTTACATCATTACAAATCTCCCTCTATGAGGAAAAAATTCGTTAAAATACTAAGATTTCCAATTTAAAATAAATTTTACAATCTGGGTGGATTCGCTCACACCGAATTTGAAATTATTCAATTTCAAGCAATATAAATTCAAAAATGGCCCAATTTATGAAGTTTATATCGTTTTAACTATGAAATTATACAATTTTAAATGGTAACAGTTTGCATTTTTTTAGTTTGAACTACTGTCTAACATTTAAAACTTTGCAAAGAAACTTATTCAACTTACAATGCTTCCTATTTTAAACTGGGTATATTTAGAATTGTTTGACTTTGTCTGTTTAAATTAAGAATTATTGTTGCACTTTGAATCCTTTCATTGAGTTTGGACACTTCTAAATTTAAAACTGTTGTGTTTTGAGGGTTTGAATCCTAGAATTTGAATCGCTGTACAATTTTTAAAACGTCAATTTTATTCGATGACATAAAAACAATTACAAAATCAAATCACTCGATCAGTGATGCCTTACTTTCAAAGAAGGTCTCTATCTGCATATGAGTCGAACGAAGATATTGAAGGAAACAGGTATGCATCTTTACTGATCTTAATCTTACAATACATGATTTTTATTGAAAAAATATATCGTTCTTGGGTAATTCCGACCTGCTCTATTCATCAGTGCCAATAATCATAATTTAAATTTTTCATATTTATAACTGTCGATAGGCAATGAAGAAACAATAAAAAAATGAAATTGTTCATTCTCAAAGTAGGCGAGAAATCTGATGAAAAAACTTTTCTACGTAGCTAGGTCTTCGAGCCGTATTTTTCGCATCAAGAAAGGCCCCTTTCGGGTTGACGAAAGTCTCTTTCTACATTTTACAGTGCAATATTATTAATTAATGCAATTGATAAATAGTTTTTTAAAACTTTATAACTTATTTAGTATCTTCCATTATTAATAAATCACTAAAAGATGGCTGCAATTAATAATAATAAAAATTAGTTGAAAATTCAAAACTGTAGATAGGTTTTTTCTTCCGGAAATTTGAACCGAACTGGTTGAGAATCAGGACGAAGAACGTCTTTACGTACATAGGGTTTCCTTCACTCAGTGCGAGTGGTTGACTTACAGACGAGCAAAAACCTATCTGGTAGATAGGTTTTTCCAATCTGTTTCTCGGCACGCACTCCAACCCGATGTACTGAAATTCGTATTTCGTATTGCTCCAGATTTCCAACAAATCTGTCTATAGATTCGTAGACTTCTATGCAGTAGCAGTCGTTCACTGGTCAATTGTTGGAAATATTCTTGCTCACCCTATTTTACGAATCTAAGCCACTCCTTTTCTCAACCCGCTTCCTCGCGATCTTTGTTGATTCATCATTTGCATCATCTAAACAAAGCCAGCCGGCGGCTAGCGGTTAGTATCGACGTTCGTCTCCTGCCAAATGCACGACGCCTCTTCTGTACTTAAGTACATACATATAGTATACACTATACAAGTAGTCACCTAGGTTATAAACGAGACGTTAGAGCCAAAGTTCGAGCGGAACTTTGAATTAGCGATCGCGATATCTCGGATACGAGAAGGCCTTGCGTAAGTCTACAGGTAATTACATGTCTCACCTTGCAAAGGGTTGATCAATCTTGATGTTTGCCGAACTGTTCCGCGTACTGATCAAGGTTCCTCTTCAGTCCAGAAAAAATTAAAACCAAAATTCCCTCCCTTCCAACTCAAAACAAATCTTAAAAATAACAAAATGTCCCCCTTCCATTTCAGAAAAAAAATTAAAAATCAATATTTCCTCCCTTCGAACTCAATAAAAATGTTTTAAAAAAATTTCCTTCTTCCAATATAGAAAAAAGATTGAATATAAAAAGTTCCCCCCTTTGACTGAAGAAAAATGTTATAAAGAAGCAATTGCCTCATTTAATTCAGAAACAAATAAATAATCAAAATTTCTTTCGTTTTAATTCTATAAACATTTTAAAATACAAAAATTTTACTCTTCTAATTCACAAAAAATTGATAATCAAAATTTCCTCCTTTCCAACTCAATAATAATCTTAAAAATGTGCCTCTTCCAGTTTAATTTGAACTGTAGTTCGAGTAATACAAATTGAACAGTAACTCGTGTTACTAGATGATTAGATTCTAATTTGAAAAGTATTCAGTTTTGAGCCAAACTTAAAATTGTTCAATTTTTATTGTTGCTCACTTAAAATTGCTTCAAAATGATATGATTTTCAACGTTTAAAAATGTATTGATTTATTCTCCAATTTAAAGCATTGAAAATAATAGCGTGAATTTATATTTTTTGACGAGAAAGCTTTTAATTGTTCAATTTATAAGTTCATAATTTTACATTTTTAATGTTAACGGCATTAAATAAATAGTATATTGCGTGACGAGGGTCGAAAGGCAACGATTTCATATGTGACCGTCCGGGAAGAAAGGGACCTAATGCGAAAAAAATCGATTTATAGTTTTTCACACCAATCGATTGTTTTTTATTTGCTCTTTCATCATGAGAAATATTTTTCCTATATCTGAAAATTTTTAATTTTCATCCCTTCCAACTCAGTACAAATGTTAAAAACAAAAAAGTGTCTCTTCCAATTGAGAAAAAAAATTAAAAACAAAAATTTCCTCCGTTCCACCTCAATAAAAATGTTAAAAACAGAAAATTTTCCTCTTGCAATTCAGAAAAAAATAAAATAAATTACAAGAATGTCGTCCTGTCCCAACGATACAAATTTGAAATTAGAAACATTATAAATCGAACAATTAAATTCTTTTAACTGAACACTTTTCAAATTAGAAGTTCAAATATTTTAAGTCTTTTCAAATTATTAATTATTCAGTTTTTATTCATACATCAATATTTAACACTTTCACTTACCAAATTGTTTAGTTTTTAACAATCGAATAATTCGTGCATTGTGCAAGGTCAATGTAGTTCTTTTTTTAAATTTTCTGACTTTTGAATGGCTTTAAACTCAATTAATTGCTATTTTTATCTACATCTTGAATTTATGAGTTCAAGTGAATAAGAATGGCCGCTAGAGTGAAAGAAAAAAATTCCAGGTCATTTCCCGGCTCCAAAAATTTTTTCAGTCATTGAAATACAAATATTCGATAAATTAAAGCTAAATTTTTTTCATCATACCTCAATCAAAAATTCGACTTTCGATTATCGATATGTGACCGTCCCCGAAGAAAGGGACCTGACGCGCGGTAGCTTCATTTTACAGAAGGAGCGATTGAAGAGGCGGTTCAACACAGGAACACCATAAGAGGGCCACACTTTGCAGTTTAATAACAATTAAAATTTTTCAGATATAGGACAAATATTTTTTATAATGAAAGAGCAAATAAAAAACAATCGATTGGTGTGAAAAACTAAAATTCGATTTTTTCCGCATTAGGTCCCTTTCTTCCCGGACGGTCACATATGAAATCGTTGCCTTTCGACCCTTGTCACGCAATATAATATTCATTTAACGCCGTTAACATTAAAAATGTAAAACTATGAACTTATAAATTGAACAGTTAAAAGCTTTCTCGTCAAAAAATATAAATTCACGCTATTATTTTCAATGCCTTAAATTGGAGAATAAATCAATACATGTTTAAACGTTGAAAATTATATCATTTTGAAGCAATTTTAAGTTAGAAACAATAAAAATTGAACGATTTTAAGTTTTGCTCAAAACTGCATACTTTTAAAATTAGAATCTAATCATCTGGCGCGCGACTGTTGGTTTTGGCGCTTCGCGCTCGATAATATATTTATCTCGCGTTTCGCGCTCGGTCTTTGTATTTCCCCCACATTTGTGATTGTGAATTCTCTTTTGTTAAAGCTCCTTCGGCTTTAACGAACAAATTCTTATCAAGTATCTCGTGCTTCGCACTAGATTTGATCGAAAATGCAAACTTTTCTACATTATTTTCAACTTTATTATATCACATGTATATTATATTTTTTTTATTTACTTCGGTCTGGGGCTGCTTATTCATATATTGCAAAATAATGCACACATTTTATTTTTCATGATTACTTTAATATTTGTTTCTTATTTTGCATTAAATTTTATTCTTAGCTACCCTGAAAAATGTATCATTTCAATAAATTTATATTATTA